>JABTTQ020003422.1:0-187117 GCA_016081115.2 Rehmannia glutinosa
ATGCTATTATCATCACTAGTTCTCATAATGCGGACATACGCAGTGTTATTGATCATCTTCATAGCATTTTCTCTCTCCAGGACTTGGGAATTTTGAATTATTTTCTAGGAATTGAAGTTACTTATTCCAACAAGGGTATCCTTCTTAGTCAACGTAAGTATGTTCAAGAGTTACTCAAAGAAAGCGGGAATGTCTACAAACTAAAGGATTGGCCACTCCCATGGTTTCTCATCTTGTTTTATCAAAATTCCGGGGACACCTAATTCTTTTATGTTGCTCTCTATAGACAACTTGTTGGAGGACTTTAATATGCCACCATGACTAGACTGCGGACATTGCATATAGTGTCAATAAAGTGAATCAATACGCAAAACCCCTGGATAGTCATTGGAAGGTTGTTAAGAGGATTTTGAGATACTTATCCGGGAACTAGTGATTATGGTTTATTCTTGACTGTTGGTTCCCTTCAAAGGCTTACAACTTTATCGATGCGGATCGGGGTCTCGATATTGATGACCGTAGGCCCACAATAGGTTCATGTATCTATTTTGGCCCCAAGTTGATCTCTGGGAGTGCTAAAAAAAAATAGTCTTGTCTCAAGGTCTTCTACAGAGGCTGAGTATAGGAGCATTGCACATACTACATGTGATATTATTTGGCTCCACTCCTTCCCGATGAACTTGGTTTTTCCATTCACAAGCCTACCACACTATGGTCGATAACTTAGGGGTTGTTTCTCTTTCGGTTAATCCAATTTTTCATTCCGGACTAAGCACTTCGAGCTTGATCTACATTTTGTAAGAGAAAAAAGTTCTGACTAAGACTATTTTTGTTCAACATATCCCCGCCATTGAATAAGTTCTTTGATGCTTGACAAACCTTTTTGTCAGGTCAATTCTTCTTTCGGCTTAGAAACAAGTTAAATGTTGTTTCTAAGACCTCTCTAGAATTGAGGGGGCCTGAAAACCATCATGATGATATCAAGAGTGCCTAATGATCAAATATATGCCTGCATTACATCATATCATTTCCTAGGAATAATTCTGTTAGCATAATATTCCTTCTTATCTTTATGTGCCAGCTATGGAAGATCTTATTTGTTTTCCCTTGCTCATTGGAACCAGTTATATTTTTACAAATGTTGCTCATATATTCGGTACTATGGCTATATATATCAGCCACAATACTATTATTCCTTGTACTAAAATTATTAATCAATTTATGATAATGGATCCATCTTTCTTTGATATATTCATTTTGTCTTTTATGTCTTTTATAGAAAGCTTTCGGACAGACTTTGAGTGTGTTTCTAATTATTATTTTAATGGATTTATTTTAAGTTTGGAATCTTTTAAAGATCTTTTAGATGATGGAGAAATTGCAAGGAAACATATGTGGAACCGTGGAGGTTGATGCATAACAAATTTTAGTCACAAAAATTAGAAATTTTTTAACATGTTTTGGGTCTTCGCAATTTAATTGTCTTTGTTGTGATTGTGATGGGTTTTGTTTTTCTTCCTTGGATATAAATAACATAATTGAACTTAGTGCGTTCTCTTAGAAGAACTTTAGAACTCCATTAATGGATGTTTTTAAAATTTCACATTTGAAATTTCTTCTCTCCTCTAAATATTTTAAATCAACCATGAAACAAAGAAAAAGATGAAGAATGAAGAAATGAAAGAAAACGAGATATAAAGATGAAAAAAGAAGAAAAATGGATGAAATCATAACACTTGAAACGCATACTTTTCTATAAATAAGTAATACTTTTAATTCAACGTGTAATACTTTTGAGTTTAATGTATAATACTTTTTACTTAAACGTGTAACACTTTTTACTTAAAATTGCAATACTTTTAAGTTCAACTTATAATACTTTTCACTTATAACGTAACACTTTTCATGTAAATAATATCAATTTTGTTCTTTGAAAAATATATTTTTCAGTGTAAAAATGACATTTTTTTAATAATAAGAGATACTTTTCGTGTCAAAAGTGGTACTATGTTACCGCCTAATATAACAAAAATGCTACCGTCCGTGGACATAATGTGCCACCGATGTCACGCCATAACATATATTTTTCGGAGTAAAAGTGATTCTTTTTTAGCAAAAAACTACTACTTTTTAATTATCATAACACCCACTTGATAGCCCAATATTTACAAAAATGCCACCGATTTTTGGGGTGGGTCATGGGTCCTGGGGGTATCCGCCTCATGAAGCGCAACCCGTGAGACCGTCTTTATATAAGTGTTTGCATATGTTAATATGGTCTTGGAGATCCGAGATATGTCGTGACTCCATATAAACATGTAATTTTTTTCAATTTGTTATTTTGAAAAATACATACTATTTAGAACAAAAGTGATACATTTTGTAGTAAAATGTGATACTCTTAAACAAGGTTGTATATAACCTTGCAAATAAATAATATAAGTTTTGTTACTTGAAACATATATTTTCATTTAAATTATAATACCATTTAGTTCAACATCGATACTATTAAGTTCAAAATATAATACTTTTTCACTTAAACATGTAGTAATACTTTTTAATTAGTTCAAAGTGTGATACTTTTGATTCAACGTGTAATACTTCGAGTTCAAAGTATAATACTTTTATTTATCTACCCGCATTCTCTTTTTTTTTTTTAATCATCGCTAAGTAGTCAATCTAATTTTTCAAGAGACTATAAATAAATATAGTGCGATACATGGATGAACAACCCCAATTTGATTCTTATCATCTTTTTCTCCTCCCTTCTCCAATCTCCAAATCAGGAAAACCACTCGCCACTATTTCTCACACAAATGAGTACATGTATTAACTTGAGCCGATTATTCGGTTTCGTGTACAATGCACTACAAGAAAAACGCTCATAGACATTGTTTTTAGCCGATGTCTATGTGAAAATCGACCGATATCGTAATCGGTGATGTTAAATGTATGCATATTCAACATCGGTTATAAGCATGTAAAAATGATGTTGTTATATCAAAACGACATTAGTTTTCAACCGATTTTGTTTCTAATAAAAGATGATGTTATAGTGTTCGGTTTAACATCTATTTTGTTAGGGACAAAATCATTAGAAACCGATGTGTTAAACATTTTAGAAAATGGCCATAAACCGATGTCATTCACATTTTAAAACGCCTCTTTATATGTTTTTGTGTGAGTTTAAATCGATGTCGAATATTCTAAACAAAGTCGGTTTTTGTTTTAAAATATATATTTCCTACCATTTTATTAAATTAGTTTTACATCAACAATCATATCCCTCACAAAGCAAGAAACAACCATCCCATAATCAAAGCAAGTAACAACCATCCGCCACCAAACATCAAAGCAAGAAACAACATATCATTAATGCTAATTCATCCAATCTATATCAAAATCATTTCCAAAAGAATAACACTAGTATCAACAACTCCAAACAACGCACATACTAAACTACACATGTACAACTTCAAAGGGTCAATAAATGATCTTGTAAACAAATTAAAACCAACTATAAAACCAATAATTAGAGTCTTGCTAGAACATGTCATATGACAAAATGCATGTTCAAATCACGAGCTCTCGGGAGAAGGAGCACAATTGTCGCCGTCACGAATTCTCCATCAATCCTATAAACCCAAAAAAAAGAAAGAACTTTGAATAACCAATTTTAAAAGATTAAGTGCAAAAGAATTAGATGAAATATAGAATACTTTTCACGCAAGATAATAATGTAAATGAAGACCAAAAAACAAATTAAACTCTTCCCAAAATATTGCATCAACATTAAAATCCTCAAGCATACAAAAATCGAATTTTCAAGAAATCACTGGATAATCATGTTGACAAACAAAAAATAGTGATAACAATTGCCAATTGGTTCGTTAAGTTGGCTCGATTTCGCTTTTAGTCCTTTAATTTTTATGGGTTGCGTTTGGCAAACACTAACTTTTCTAAACATGGACATTTAGTCCGATTTCAAAAATTTGGGGATATTTTATCCCTAAAATGCTGAGTTGGGTCAATTTTCAATGAAATGACTATTTTGCCCCTTTTTTGGAGGGAAACCTTGGGAAAAACCAAAAGAAAAACTTGGGGATATTTTATCCCTAAAATGCTTTGAGTTAGGTCAATTTTTATGGGTTGCGTTTAGCAAACACTAAACCCCGTTGGTGGTTGCATCACATTCTTCGTGTTTGCATAAAAGAAGTTCTCATGGTTTTGTTGGGATTACAACCAAAATCAGTGGGATACAAAGCAGGGGATAATTTGAACTAACAATCGTCTATTACAAACAAAGCGAAAAAGAAAGCGGTGAAGCAAGTCGATGCGGCGAACTCTTTCTTTAAGACTCTTGTTGCCCCGTCACGATGCTCACTGTTGCAGCAACGAGTCTCCCAAGATACAACGACTTTGGTAAAGGATAGGCGCACCACAAATCCTTCTACCAGCCGAATCGAGATAAGTGAGGCTGAGGTGACACCACACTTCTACGTGACACTTCCGGGTTAATGCGCTTTTGAGTGAATGATTTGTGATTATGAATGCACGAATTTCTTTTCGTGTTTGTGATGTATGATACACGAAAAACCACTGAAGGAGGACTCCAATATATAGGGAAAACATAAGGGTTTCTCCAAAGGAAAGCCCCAATGATTTTGGACACAATCAAGCCCATCAATCCTCAATCAAATCCTTCCTTTATTAGATTGATTTTATGCCAAGTCAAACCTTCCAATTGTGGCCTCAATCGGTTTAAGGAATGATTTGATGCAATCAATCAGGTTACCATAAATTGGTGATTTGGGTCAAAGTTGCCTATTTAACGGATAAAATCAAGCAACTTACCAACCACCGGATTTGATCAATCTACCAACATTCCACATATGTTGGATACGTTTCCCACAAATATATCTTTCCAAGTGTACCATTTGTGCATCGATTTCTCACTCACCCATAAATGGTTTTGTGAAAATAATTGCACCACTCGTTTCCAAAATTAACGAGTTTCCACACTTGGAATTTTCGGCTTAGCAAAACCGATTTCCAACAATCCCCCACATGAGTGGAAACGATGCATGAATGCATGCGCATTACATATCGCTACCCACGGAAACGTTGTTGCATCGGGATAGGTAGCTTTTGGCTTTGAACCTTCCTTAGTAAGATACTATCGGATATATCCGCGGCTTAGTGGACACGATGCCTTGAATCGCTCCGCCGCTTAATATACCAAGACAATAGTATTTACACAACAACACTTCGCTTATCTCAAGTTCTCTAGTTGTGTCCGTTTTGGCCATGGATCACACTTGGGATTCATAAGTGTTTCATTGAGGCGGCCCGTCCTCACACTTACATAGGTGACCTTGCCATCGGAGGTACCCGCAATACCCCACCTTATTAGGTATAGGACGTCATTAAAAGTCCATAGGACTTAACCTCACCACGGTCGGCAGGTTCAATCACTTGGTGGTCTTTTCTGAGGGAATGGTTAGCTTGAAGCTAAGTACCAAGTGTTATGTGAGCAGTTTAAAGTTTAGTTTTCCCATTGAACCAAGTTCTTAGGATCTCCAGTCATCATGGTTGGGTTTCCACTAGAAACTGTTCTTTAAGTTGTGGATTTTACACCCATTCCTCTAGCGACTTATGGAATTGATCTCTGTTTAGCCCTTTAGTGAGCGGATCCGCTATATTCTCCTTTGACTTCACGTAGTCAATGGATATAATTCCTCTTGAGATTAATTCCTCACGGTATTGTGTCTCCGTGCGAATAGGCGAGACTTACCATTGTACATGGCACTTTGTGCCTTGCCTATAGTCGCTTGGCTATCACATTGTATCAATATTGATGACACAGCTTGTCCCAACATGGAATGTCCTCGAGGAAGTTTTGAGTCATTCAACTTCTTCACCGGCTTTATCTAAAGCAATGAATTCGATTCCATGGTGGACCGGGCTATGCACGTTTGCTTAGTGGACTTCTAGGACACCGCACCGCCACCTATAGTAAATATATACCCACTGGTGGAATGTGAGTCTTTTGAGTCCGATATCCAGTTTGCATCAGTGTACCCTTCTAGTACTGTTGGATAACTCGTGTAGTGTAGCCCAAACTTCAAGGTGTACTTCAAGTATCGTAACACCCTTGTCAGTGCTTTCCAGTGCTCACCACTTGATTGCTCATGAATCGCTCACTTATTCACCGAGTAAGCTAGATCAGGCCTTGTACGATTCGTGATGTACATCAGGCTCCCAATGATCCTAGAATACTCAAGTTGAGCCACTTTGGTTCCCCTGTGTTCTTGATTAAACGCGCAGCTATCGTCCATGGGTGTCTTTGTCGGTGGATCATCAAAGGCGTTGAACTTTCTCAATACACTTTCGATATAGTGAGATTGAGACAAGAGGATGCCTTCAAGTCTTCTCAATTTTGATCCCTAGGATCACATCGGCTAGACCCAAATCCTTCATGTCAAAGTTATCTTTTAACATGTTCTTCGTCCTCATGATCAACTCACGAGTGCTTCCCATTATCAACATGTCGTCAACATATAGACAAACGATGATAAATGAGTCCGGTGTGCCCTTTACATATACACACTTATCGCATTCGTTAATGCGAAATCCATTTGACATCATCACATTGTCAAATTTAATGTGCCATTGCCTTGGTGCTTGTTTTAGTCCGTACAAGGACTTAACTAGCCTGCACACCTTTTTCTCTTGTCCAGGAACCACGAACCCCTCGGGTTGTTCCATATAGATTTCTTCCTCCAACTCCCCGTTCAAAAACGCAGTCTTTACATCCATTTGGTGAACTTCGAGATTGTGCAAGGCAGCAATCGCCAAGAGCACCCTAATGGAAGTAATCCTCGTAACATGTGAGTAGGTGTCAAAGAAATCATGTCCTTCCTTTTGTTTGAAGCCTTTAGCCACTAATCTGGCTTTATATTTATCGATTGATCCATCAGCCTTGTATTTCCTCCTTAGGACCCACTTGCATCCTAGAGGTTTCTTGCGGATGGGAGATCAACCAATTCCCATGTGTGGTTTTGCATGATAGAGTCTATCTCTGCATTGATAGCCTCCTTCCACATTGGGGCTTCAGGACTAGACAGTGCTTCTTGGATGGTCCTAGGTTCATTATCCAACAAGTAGATCATGAAGTCTGGACCAAATGACTTAGTTGTCTTCGCCCTTTTGCTACGTCTTGGCTCATCACCACCTTGTGATGTATCGCCTGCAGCATCACGAGTTCTTTTAGTCGAACTCTCTTCTTTGTTTTCTTTACAAGGATAGATGTGCTCGAAAAACACAGCATTTCTTGACTCAATAGTGGTTCCTTCCATCACATCAAGTATATATCGACTTGTGTACTAGAAATCGATATCAAAGACTTTTCGGTGCATATCCTATGAAGATACAAATCGACCGTCTTGGGTCCTATCTTCACTTGTTTTCGCTCCGCACTTTTACCTTAGCCAAACACCCCCATACCTTTAGGTAATTGTAGAGCGGCTCCGACCTTTCCATAGTTCATATGGGGTTTTATCTTTCCTTTGTGGGGAACCCTATTTAGAATATGGTTAGTAGGCATTGCTTCCCCACAAGTTACGTGGTAACCCTAAACTAATCAACATAGTGTTCATCATGTCTTTCGGGGTTCTATTCTTGCGCCAAAGAACGCCGTTCGATTGAGGTGAGTAAGGCGTTGTGGTTTGGTGAATTATGTCATGTTCATTGCAAAATTCCTCAAACGGAGCCACGTACTCTCCACCTCTATCACTCCGGATTAACTTGATCCGAGTCTTTGAGTTGATTCTCTACTTCACTTTTGAAGTTCTTAAAGGCATCTATAGCCTCGTCTTTACTTTTCAAAGCAAGTAAACATGGAGTATCTTGTGCGATCATCAATAAATGTGATGAAATACTTTTTCCTCCTCTAGTTTGCACAAGTTTCATATCACACACATCGGTGTGAACAAGTTCTAGAGGCACCAGTGCTCCTCTTCTTTGAATGAAAAGGTGCTTTGGCATTTTAGCCTCAACACGGATCTCACATTTATATTGTGAGTCTAATTCAACATTTGGTAATAATTTCATATCTACCAATTTCTTTATGGAATTCATGTTAACATGCCCAAGTCTAACATGCCATAAATCACACGACTCAATCATATAAGAGGAAGAAGCAATAGTTTTATTAGCATCATTTGTGCGGCGCATGACCATTACATTCATCTTGAACAATCCCTTTTCAAGGTGTCCTTTCAAGGAATTGCCCATTCTTAGTAAGTACAAAGCTACCAGAATGAAACACAAGTCTAAAGCCATGTTGTACAAGTAATGACCCCGATATAAGATTTTTCCTAATGTGTGGGACATGCAATATTTATTTCGGTGTTAGCTCCTTCCCAGGCGTCATCTTGGCGCAAACACCTTCCCAATTCCGGCAATATCGAAGTTGAAGAGTTTCCCATGTGGAGGCTCCTCCCGGAAATGGGGTATACGTAGAGAAAGCATCACGATCCGAGCACACGTGGAGTCGCGCGGTGTCAACGAACCACTCCTAGGGTTATCCACTAGGTTAGCTTCAAAAACAACGTGAGACAAGTCCATTCGGACATTCCTTCCTCAATAACCAAGTTAGCTCCAGATTGTTTTCCCTTGTTCTTAGGGGCATCCCTGATCCTTCCGTTTATGTCCAGGCCTACCCACGTTGTGGCAATTTCCTACAAACTTCTTGGGTTTCTTGTTATTGGGTTTAGCCTTTACCGCTATTCCCGGGTGCTTGCGTTTCTTATTCGTATCGATTCTCGCCAAATTAGCCTTTGCCTCCATCGAGGTCTTACCATGCTTGACATTTGATTGCCTATTGCCTTCTTCAATGCGTAATTTCACAATCAAATCCTCCAAGCCCATTTGCTTCCTCTTATGCTTGTGATAGTTTTTGAAATCCCTCCAACAGCGGCAATTTTTCAATAATTGCAGCCACTTGGAAGGTTTCACACAACCGCATCCCTTCAAACATGGATGTTGTGCAAAATCAAGCGCAATTCTTGGAGTTGACTCATATGATCTTGGTGTCAACCATCACATACTCCAAGAATCTGCCGACAATGAACTTCTTGGTGCCGGCATCCTCCGTTCGTACTTTTTGTCCAACGAGATCCACGGTCCCTTGGCGTACCTTTGAACAAGGCATACACACTGTACAACGCATTATCCAACTCGTTAAGGATGTAATGCTTGCACAAGTAGTCCCCTTGACCCAATGCATCAAGGGCGGCCCTACGATCCATATTGGTATCGCCTGGGGCAACCATAGGAGGGTCCTCTTTAAAGAACCTCACCAAACTTAGGGTTGTCGGATAAAAGAACATCTTTTCTGCCACGTGTTAAAATTGAGCCGGTAAACTTTTCCGGCCTTTCGGCATGGGCGACCACGATCGCTAGAACAGGTGTGATTGAGGTGTTGCCAACACTAGCGTAACACCTACGGCGGAGGCGAGAACCATGTGAAGCGAAGTGAGGCCACGGTGTGGTCACACCAAAGGCCACACTCATTTGGAGCATCGTAAAAACCCGGGTGTGCGGAAGGTGTGGTAACACCGCAGCCACACTTTGAAACATCGAATCTTTTGGGGTGTGCGGAAGGTGTGGTCACACCTACGTGACATGTTGGAGCATATCCGAAGCAGAGGTCTTTGTAATATTTCCAGCTTGGAGAACGTTTGGAAACAGAGGTGTGATAGAAGGTGTGGTCACACCAAAAGCGGGAACAATAGAAAGCAGGTGTTGTCACAAGGCCACACCTACTGAATCGGTGGTCATCGCGTTGCTTGAAGACGCCATCACCCAAATTACAAACAAGAGTCTTAAATTGTTGGGATTACAACCAAAATCAGTGGGATACAAATGGGGATAATTTCAACTAACAATCGTCTATTACAAACAAAGCGAAAAAAAAGCGATAAAGCAAGTCGAGGCGAGCGAACTCTTTCTTTAAGACTCTTGTTGCCGTCACGATGCTCACGGTTGCGGGCAACGAGTCTCCCAAGATACAACGACTTTGGTAAAGGATAGGAGCACCACAAATTCTTCTACCAAATCGAGATAAGTGAGGCTGAGGTGACACCACACTTCTACGTGACACTTCCGGGTTAATGCGGTTTTTGAGTGTGTTGTGATTATGAATGCATGAATTTCTTCGTGTTTGTGATGTATGATGCACGAAAAACCACCTGAAGGAGGACTCAATATATAGGAAAACATAAGGGTTTCTCCAAAGGAAAGCCCCAATGATTTTGGACACAATCAAGCCCATCAATCCTCAATCAAATCCTTCCTATATTAGATTGATTTTATGCCAAGTCAAACCTTCCAATTGTGGCCTCAATCGGTTTAGGAATGATTTGATGCAATCAATCAGGTTGCCATAAATTAGTGATTTGGGTCAAAGTTGCCTATTTAACGGATAAAATCAAGCAACTTACCAAATACCGGATTTGATCAATCTACCAACATTCCACATATGTTGATACGTTTCCCACAAATATATCTTTCCAAGTGTACCATTTGTGCATCGATTTCTCACTCACCCATAAATGATTTTGTGAAAATAATTGCACCACTCGTTTCCAAAATTAATGAGTTTCCACACTTGGAATTTCCGGCTTAACAAAATCGATTTCCAATAGGTTCCTCAAACCAGGATGGTAATGAGTAGGAGTCCGATTGTTTCGGTAATTGTTGAAATTTCGGTTGTTGACATAATTTGCCTCTTCCATCAGATCTTGAGAACTCCCCCATTACTTGCACCGCGTTTCCTTGATTCCTCCGTCAATACACTCAATCGATTTGTCAACGGTCATCCGAGCCGCCAATGCCTTAATGGGTCCGAATTAGAGACTTGCAACCCTTTTCATGTTTGTTCTCTCGGAGGGCCATTGATAACTATTCATTGCCATCTCTTCCAACAAGTTGAATGCATTTTGTGGGAATTTAGCCAAGAAAGCACCTCCGTGCGGCATCCACAAACGACCTAGTATGTCCCATCAACCCGTTATAAAAGAAGCAAAGTGTTGATCCTCCGGAAATCCGTGTTGCGGGCACCTCCTCAATAAATCTCGAGAATCTCTCCCGAGGCCTCATACAATGGCTCGAGAATCAAACTGTCCCGAATGCGAACTGCGTGATCTCACTTTTAAGTTGCGGTGTCTTACTTGGTGGGAAGTATTTAAACATGTATTTCTAACTTAGCTCGTCCCAAGTATTCACACTCCGAGTTAGAAAATCGGCGGTTTCTAGCCTTATCCCTTAAAGAGAAAGGGAATAGGCGTAAACATATAGCATCATCGATTACTCCATTCATCTTGATTGTGTTGCATATTTGCATGAAGTTCGCAAGATGAGAGTTGGGATCCTCGGACGGAAAACCCCTAACCGGTTCTGCTGCACCATTGAAATCGAGTGTTGGCTTCATCCCAAAATTATTCGCATTAATTGGGACATTGGCAATTCCACCATAGTTGTGATTTTGTCGTGGGTGAAAGTAATCGCGAATCACTTGTCAGCTATTTGAATTTGCCAATTTTTGGGATGTTCATTCAAAAAAAGGAATACTTTTCGTCGCAAAAATAAAAATTTAAATTTTTTAATTATATATAATAAATATTTAGTCGTACAAGTTTCATTGTCGGCCCCTCTATTGCGGATCTTGGTTCAGCCCCTCAGAACCGCCCAAGGTAAGGCTGCGAGAATACACAATGGCTCCTAACTAGGTCCCTAATATCATCACTATCGCGCACAATGAGTCGTCTCTCAAGTGATTGCTCCATGTATGTTGGACTCCCTCTATCCGGTGCGGGTTTCCACCGAGTTCTAGTCTCCCACACGCCTACTTGAAGCCCTCAATATTAATTGTTCCGAGATTGTGCCCAGGATCGAGCTCAAACCCCCTGACCAATCCAAAGAGGAACTAAGAATTAGGGGTGGCAATTTGAGGCACGGCACCATTGACCAAACACGAATATGACACGAAATTATATGGTTTGAAATTTGAAGCTTATCGGTCGGCCATTATCTACCGGGCACGATAAGGCACGATAAAAACCGAAGCCGCTTATCGGTGGCACGATAAACACGATAAGGCACAATAAATTTTTTAATTATTAGTAATTAATTATTTATATGAGTAGTTTATTAAAAAAATTATTTGTACTTGATTATTTTTATTAATAATTTATTAGAATATATGTTTTAGGTATTAAATATAAAGAATATAAAAACACATAAGTTTTATTTGTTAACGGGTTTAACGGGCCAAACGGGCCTAATGGGCTTATCTATATAAATTTTGATATTTTTTCTTCATTGTGCTTATCGTATCGTGCCATATTTTTCGTGTTTTAACGTGTCGTGTTCGGGCTTAAGTTTCGGGCCCGTTAAACTTATCGTGTCGTGTTCGTGTTTGAGCTTATCGTGTCGTGCCGTTATCGGGCCGTTATCGTGCCGCCCGATAAGTAGCGACACCTAACGATTTGCTAGCCTTTACCAAGAATTAACTCACTTTGACCAAACGGTCAATTTTTTGAATATATGCAAAATATTATTAAAAAGAAAATACGATTAATCGCTTTAACTTTACAAGCCAAGCAACTAGCTTTAAAAAAGGGGTCTCGTTAAAACCTACCAAAGTAATACCCCTTTGGAAAAACCTTTGATAGGAAAAAGAGTACCCATAAAAGAAACAACAGAAATAACTTAAAATATCAATCGAAATGATGGATGTTTAATTCAGAGGATTTTCGAAGGACATTGGCTGTGTTTGTGTTGCACGTGCTTGAGTATCCTCCTAATGGTCTCGATGTATCTGCGGAATATCGGCCCAGGATCCTCCGACCACAATTGCCATAGCGTTCATAGCTTCCGACGAATCACTTGAGTGAATGACAATCGGAGGCGATTGAAGAGTCACCTAACTTGGTCTTTAAAACTTCCAATTTGTCTACATCATTTTGATCGTCTTTATCCGCCATATCTAACCAACGTTTCGGGCAAAGAACGGCCATAGCCTTGAACCCTCGAAGGATCATTGAAGCTAAGGACATAATCATTAAAAGGAAGGCTATTTGAAACTATTTTCATTCCACGTTGCAAATTAGCCTGTCCATGTTCATCCAAATTTGTTGCTGCGGTTGATAAGGAACTATGGCTCATCGTATTGCTAGTATTATATTACGAAGCCATAATCCGATTCTCATTATCGATTTTTGCTCCAAATTCGTATTATAACATGCCACATCATCCGAATCAACACCCCGAACATCAAAAGAATTCTTAGTGTGAATATGCGAAGAAGAAGGTTCACCCTCCTTAACACGACCTTGATGACCCGTATTTTCCATGGAGCCATCAACAGCCTTGCCCTTGTCTGCTACACCGGACGGTAAATTTTACGGACCCTAGAACGACCCGTTGCATAGAATTCGGACGTGCGATAATGTCCTGGGTCAATGGTCATTGGATTAATTCTCAGATTAATTATTCTTCAGGCAGGGTGTAAGACACGGTTTTTGACACACTGCCCACAATAAACTGATTCTCCAACTTAAAAAAGTTGGAGTCAATATTCAGTTGAGATCAATCAATTTTAAAATTTGATTTTGATTGACATGCAAATCGTGATAACATTCAAAGAATCCCCAAACTTGTCAGGCTAACACATAAAATATTTATCAACATTTCTCGTGTGAATTTGAATAAATATTTACCAATGTTTATAGTTGGCTCCCTTTAAGTAGACTCTTTAAGATCACATTGATATTTGCTTGCCAGCTATAATATTTGTTTAATTTCACATTAATCAGCTCACAAGAAAATATTTAATCGTCACAAAAACTTGTGTGAGACCATCTTACGGGTCTAAATACATGAGACGAAATCCCATTTGATCAATATCATCCTTATTTTTCGGTCTCCCATTTTTTCTCTCCCCTCTCACTGTCCCCCTTCTCATCCTCTCTATCACACGTGTTCTTTCATTTCCTTTTTCCCTTTCCCCTTTCTTTTTCTCTCTCCTCTCATTGGTCCCCCGCTCTATCTCTCACATTTTCTCCCATAGTCCCTTTCTCTCTCTTTCTCCACTCACTGGTCATCTCTCTCTCTCTCTCTCTCTCTCTCTCTCTCTCTCTTCACTTCGTCCCCCTCTTTCTATCTTTATACACACATCTTTTACATATAAAAATCTCACAAATTCCAAATTCTTCAAAAATAAATACTTTAACAACATATACTTTTCATGGTATAATTGATATTTTTTCAAAAAAGTGATAATTTTTTTATAACGAAAAATATTTGTTTTAATAATAAGTGATATTTTTTAATACAAAATGATATTTTTTAATAAAAAGTGATATTTTTTAATAAAAAATGATATTTTGTTTTAAAAAAAAAATAATATTTTTAATAAAAATGATACATTTTTAATAAAGATTGATACTTTTTTCATGAGAAGTATATTCTTGTTTTTAATAAAATGTGATATTTTTTTCATAAAAAGGGATTTTTTTCATAAGAAGTAATACTTTATTTTAATAAAAATTAATAGTTTCTTGTCTAATATGATTTCATAAAAAGTGATACTATATTTTCTCCATGTTTGATATGCATAGCTAGAGGGATGATAGACATGAGGAGGAGAGAGAGGGGCCGAGGAGAGTGAGATGTGAGAAGAGAGAGAAAAAGGGAGATCGTGGGAGGAGTGTAATGTGAGGAGAGAGAGGGGTGGACACGTAAGTATATATAGAGAGGATGAGCATGTGGGTTTTAGGTAATTGGGCTCCGTCTCACTGGGAACTAGATCGTGAGACGGTCTCACAAAAGACCTCCCCTTTAATCATTTGTTATTTTCCCTATATTTGGCTATTTTCTTTTCCCACAGTTCAGTTTTGTACCATCCACTTACCCCAGTTCATTAATCATTTGTTATTCTTTTGTGCTCTATTTCTTTATGTTATTTAATTTCTTATTTCTTGTATTAACATATTATTTTGTTTAGTTTGCAGTAGGAATTAACTTACATTCTTTTTCTATTTTTTGAGGTGTTAATTGTTTATGTACATGAATCATTATACAAACTAGTCTTTAACTCGTGCAATGGACGATGCGTATATCTGTGAGGCCTTTTTGCGTTATGGCATGTGCATTTTTCTAATAGTTCTATGTGTTATATCTCATGAATTGTAATAATTTTAAAATAGCATCGGACAATATGTGATAGATATTATTTAATATTTTTTATTGATGAAGTCAAAAATAAAAAAAATATCATACATGATAATCATGGAAAAAAATTAATTCAAAACTATGTATTTATGTTCCATTTTTGAAAACTAATATTTTATAAAACTGCACAAGGCCGAACTTCTTCGCAAATTTCATTTTAGTCATGTTTAGATCCTTAATTAATAAGTATGAAAATTGGTGGCATACCTTTTTTTCAACGTTAGATTAATTGAGATACAAAATTATTTCCGAAAGTTGTTCATATTTGTAAATTGGAGGCGAGTTTTTGCAAAGTTGGTTGTTCATAAATTAAAATTATTACATGTATATGAGAACTACGTACAACTATTATCATAAATAACCAAAATACATAGGAGATTGACCTTAGCGAATTGGACAATAAAGCCTCATTGAGCTAACACGGTCGTCATCCTAACCTCACGTGCCACGATATCAATAGAAGACCTAAAAGAAGTACTATCTAATGTCAAGTATCACAAAGAAAAGATAGACAAGTCTTCTCACTGAACAAATATCTTGCAAGTGCATTTATCCGAGTAAGACTACAACGGTGCATCAACTATTGAGCTTGAGGTGACTCTTTTTAGCCTACTCTTGTGCGCACTATACCGCACAACCCGATAATAGTCATACATATTTGCTCAATATCAAACTACATGCTAAGTCAACCAATATCTACAATCCACCCATGGAGAGATTTGGAAATATTAGCGAAAATATAAGAGAGCAATTAAATAGTAAAACCTCATCTCAAGACAATTACGAGCGAAGTTACCAATCTCATAAGTACACTTAATATTTGTTGATACTTAATGCCTCATTCAATAAGGTGACACGGCTTCTTGTCACTTTATGGATCAATTTATAGTTCTAGTTGTAGTGTTTGCTCGTTAAGCTACTTTATGTTTGTTCCAATATTTACCCGAGTTGGTTTTATAGCGACCCAGGTGAAGCGATAAGTGCGCTTACTTGTGTATTTCTCAACTTTTTATAATCACCTCTAGATAGACGATTTTCATTAATAATAATGAAGTAACTAATATCCTTAATTCAACTCAAATAGTGAATTAGGTTAACTTGAGTTTTTACTCGTGAGTAAGCTCATATTCAAAAATAGAGCTTAAACTCTTTTATTAAAATTTTAAATTTGCAGCCTAAATAAATTAAAGCGCAAAATTAATCTTGATCCATAAGTATATCGTCGACATCTCAACAAGCGATTATTTTGGGGCAATTAAGTTCTTACATTGGCCGCTTAAACAAATAAAGCGCAAATACTTTCATTAATCCACAAAAATATTGTTCGCGACTAAGTCGCGCGATATTGGATATCTTGTCCATTTTCATGCTTAATTGGCTAAACTAAAGTTGATGAGTTTGGTCTAAAAAATATTTCAATAAATTGCGCAAACAATTAAAAAGTGATCTAAAATTTTTATTTTGGGTCCAAGTAATATTTGATATTTTCTTCAACTCAATGAGATCGAAAATTTTCTACCAAGGCTAGTAATCATCTCCCACCAAATTGAAGATCACAATAAAAATTATTGATCCGTGAATAATATATCAATGTTCATAAATAAATCATGCATGCAACCATGCGATAAAAGAAATTATGAAATTAGCCCCATGGGCCATGCACATTGACATATGGTGGTAAAACACAAAAATATCCTCGTAAAATTAATGTTACATAGTCTCCAAAAATTACCTCAATAAATACATGTCTCGAAAAATAAAACAAAATTACATATTTTCAAGCATACTACAACAATCTAGAAAAAGGAAAAAATGAGAATCTTGAATTACTACCATTGTCATTTTAATAATAATATAAAAAACATTGAACATTTAAATACATGCGCACCGTATGTCAATGTCCATTCATTCAAAATGTACAATAATTTAATTAATTAAAGACAAAAAAATTGCATACACCTATGCAATTAATAAAACATCCAACTCATAAATTAAAAATCACATAGAATATTTTTGCTTGCACCTCAATGCACAAAAATATATTTTTTCCATGCACCTTATGCGAAAAAAATATTTTTCATATCCCAATGTGTAAAAACAATTTTCGCATGCATCACAATATATACAAAAATATTAATTTGTTGCAAGCATCTTAATGCGCAAAAATATTTTTTCATAGACTTAATAGAATGCACAAAAATAATTTTGCAAACGTCCAAGCACACAAAAAATAACATGCTATTCAAACTTCTATATAAATAGAAAACATGTTGGTGGTATAATAAGAAATTCTCTTGGCTTAGTGGTGAGCATGCATAATGATATTTAGAAGGCTAGGGTTGAAATCTTTGTAAGACCAATAATCTCATAATTTTTTTCAACAAATAAATGGCTTCCCACATGCCCGCATGACATCCAATAGCGCCACATCATCTTCGACTTCGCCCACGTGGCGGGCACTTACTACTCCCCCGGAAGGCTAAAATTTGTATGATACGGTTTCATGGGAAGTGTTCATAAGACGCGATCCTACATGTAACTAAAATTTCAACCCAAATCCATTAAAATGAGTCATATTTTTTTGTGTTTTGTAGAATCTATCTCATTAAATTAAATCCATAAGGGTGTGCATAACCATAATCAATCCATGCGCCAAAAACAAAATAACATACAAAGCAACTTAAAAACACATTTGGTTAGCAAGATACGGATGGCAAAGTTACGACCCTCTAACCTTTAGCACGGAAATCGAGGCAAGTTTTTGTTTTTCCGCCCAAAATTTTGAATCGCCATACATTATTTGTTTCAAATCCGTTTTGCATGAAACATATATCAAATTAATTGTATTCTCAAAATTTATAATTTGACAAAGACAATATTACATATATAAAAACGGAAAAAACAGATTCAAATTTTTTAGAAAGAAATAAAATAAATGTATTATCAAACTCAAGCACATCAAATAGGCGAGATCGAACCCTAATGACTCGATACCACTATTAGCAAATATGGGGCGAAACTTAAAACACATATTCACATATATAAGATGGATCAAGTATACCTATTTGTAGCGAATGCCGATCCACATATCAAGGATTGATCCCGTCTACAAGTCTCTTTTTGATTTAATCGTGAGCAACGAACGAACTCCATAAATTGGTTGAACCATGAACTAACCACGGACAAGATCACGAATCGTCTTTCTCGTTGGTGTAAATAACTACTAGACTTATTTACTTTGACGTGCATACCTTAAATCCTTGGAGAACATTGGTGATGCTCTAAGAAGAAAACCGTAGAGAGAACTTTTAGGAGAGATATTCTTTTTGTTGTGTAGGATACGTCTTTTTCAATTAGGATCGATATTGTAGGGAGAGATATCGAGTATATATCTCAATCGAATCTAATGGGAGAAGTTTCTAGATAAACATCATCTAAATAGTACTCCTTATTATCTCAAATATGGATGCAACCTAATTGCACTAAATAGTAATTAATTTACTAATTTAACCTCATGAGATTCTTTGAAAGTCTCATTATATATTACAAATATTATTCTTTGGATAAGATGAATTCAGTGTGAATGAATAAAAAAAAAAAAAAAAAAGTATTGAGTAGGTCGTTTTTGGCCATTCTCATCAAACCAAAATATTTTTAGGCATTTTTTTAAATACATTTTTGTTAGTATTTTGACATGTAAAATTCTCAAATGCCTCTTAACCCATTAAACCCTTTTTTGAGTCACACGCACATTCACCTACTTCATAACTCGACATTCAAAACTTGGGCAAAAATCTTATTCCGACAATTTGCAAAAATAGAACCTACGGTGATTGTATCGACGGACAAAAATCTTATTCCATTAATTCCTTTTGTTTATTGAGTTAGTTAGTTTATAGTTGTCGGGGTTATGATTTGTTGTTAGATTTGAAGAAATTTTACGTTTTTTAGACAATTTAGATTTTGATTGAAAACTTTATTGCATCGTTAATGGTGATTAGCGTGAATGAGGAAGATGACAAGGATTTTCATCGCATATATAACTCGATATATAGTTATTGTAGTCCGATATCAAGTTATATGACTTTATATCTAGTAATGTTTTTTTCATCGAATTGTGCTTAAAATCTTATTCTCGATTATATATCGAGTTAAATATAACGGAATATCTAGTTTTTAGCTTTTACTACGGGCGTTTGTCAAACCAACCGCTCAATCTCATCGTCACTTATTATAACCAATTATTTTGTTTTTCTCTAAAAAAACTTTGAATTCACATAACTTATTTGTTTCAAATCCGTTTTACATGTATAATATATCAAATTAGTTAATCCTCTTTCTGAGATATATAATTCAATATCAATATTACATTAACAAAAACGAAAAATACAGATTCAAATTCTTTTAAAAAGTTTGAAATAGAGAGCAAGAGGATATAGAGAGATAAGTGAAAAAAAAAGAGAAATAGACCAAATATCAAACAAATATGCTAGAAGTGTATGAATCCTTTTGTTATACCAAAATGGCTAAAAAAGATTATTTTTAAAAAAATGGCTAATTTTAAAAAATGACACAACAAAAGATCTCGCACTCAATTGCTGCTTACTGAAACAAATTAAACAAGCGAAAGCATTTTTATTTATTCATGATAAAGTGGCATACATAACATAACATGGATGGCCTTCCACATTTATCTGTAGGACAAGAAAGCCATAGGCTAGGATTCATACATGTTACTCATGATCAAATAACTTGGGAGATTAATAATTCCTCAGGGCGGCGCACGGCGGCGGTGCCGTTACACACTGCCGAATATATAGCTGAACTATAGTCTTGATCCCAGTACCTGTTCCACAGCATTACCCCTCCATAATTTGGGGAAGACCTAATTATCACCGGCAGAATCTCATTGACGACCAGAGCGGGCGGAATGTATCCAGTACCCGCCGAGGGAGACGCCGGCAAGCCCAAGAAAATTTGACTACTCGCGGGGATTCTGGAATTCCACCACCTCCACACCGCTAAAACCATGGGGGCGCCGCTCGTGTAATCATAACCTGGATTGTTGTAAAATCGCAGCCAAATGTAGCCCAGTCATAATAGCATCATCCATGATATGATTTAAAGGGGAACACTCTGGGGCCACAGATAAGTAGACTTTTCTCTGCGGTGTGCTATAACTTGACAGGGCCCTGACAAGGTCATCCCAGTACAAGACGACACTTGGGAGTTCAATATCAAGGTCCACGCCATTTAAAGGAGTGGGGCCAAGGGGCCGAACATAGCCAGGATCAGTACCGCCTAAGAAAGTGTTCCATAGATAATTAGCCACTTCTTTTGCGTCTTCAGGAGAAGGGAGGCTGTAATTCCCTATACTGCCACCAAGTGATAGCATCACTTGGATGCCTTGATTCTGGCAGAACTTGATTTCGGAGCTTAAGCCCGTGCAAGTCCCTGACAGGGGATCACAATGGCCGGCCAAGTTTAGGACAGGGATTTGGCCACTGCCGAAGGTGGACAAGAATGCGATGTTCACGTATTTATAGTTGCGGGAGTTACAAGCATCGCGGAGGGTCCCTTCGTTGACGTTTTGGCCCCAGTAGACTGATATTCCACAGGGTTTTTGTGACTGTGAAGAGGTGAATAGTGAAAAGACAATGAACATCAGGATGGGGAATGCAATGTGAGAGTAGGCAGCCATTTGTAAGAGATGTAGTTTGAATTTCTTTGGTTGGGTTTTGCATGTTCCTTGGGAGTCATTTTATAGGCGTCGGAGGTGATAATTAGATGCTTACAATTTACAAACTTCAACATTTAAGGGCAAAACCGAGGGAGTCAAACTATTCTTGGGCGGGGCAAAAATTGTTTATTACAAAATGATGAAAACGTGATGATGAATTGGAGAAGGATTGGAAATCTTAGATTATATGTATATATTAACTTTTATCATTCACATCGAAATGATCTTATCCAACTAAGAGTATTTCAAGAGCTAGTCTCTGTCGAGGCCGCTTCACGGGTCCAAATATCCTACCTATCTCGCAGACCGACCCAGGATCTACAAAAAAAATAAAAAAAAAAGTATGAAGGCTCCAAAGCAATATTCGCATAGCAAAATAATCGGCAAAAACTAAAGTGAAATTATAAACCAGAGCCCGCAACGTTCATGAGGAATCTCTCTTTGTTTTCCTCGATCTTCACCAATAGCCATTGATGGCTTTAACTTAATTATCATTGGGTATTCCTCAAAAAAATTATTATTGGGTACCGGTAAGACAAGTCGTCACAAGCATTCATGGAGAAGCCCCCGGACAAGCTCCCATGAATCTGTTGTTGTAGTTTTCAACAAATTTGATTGGATATCGATGATCATGGGTTTGATAAAGGCCTTACATATGATGAGCACCAATTCGATTTTGATGTGCCATCATTAGACCAAAAATCACCGGATGGACTTTCGGTCTTTCTCGAGAACATGACACCGAAAAATGATTGTAACTAGATTTTGCGCCGGATGACATTTGATGAATCCGATGGACCAACTTCCAAGAGCGATGAGGACTTGAATACTTTCCACGGATGACGAATTGAATTCCTACACGGAAATGCATTGGAAAAGAAACCAAGTTGATGTATTTGATTCAGATTATCCAGAAAAGTTGGCTTGTCAAACCATCTGCCGAGCGACTACCAACACTGGGACGTAAATCACTAAATGATACAAGTCTAAGTATCATCTAATACTTTTATGGAGAAATACTAATACATTTTATAAGAAAAACTAATACGTTAAAAGAGCACTACTAAAATACTCTCTAGAAATTACTAATACTTTTTCGAGAAACCACTAATACTTTTCTCGATGAACAACTAATACATTTTGAGTATATTCTTGAGAAATACTAAAACTCTTGAGGAACTACCAATACATTTCGGAAGAAGCCAATACTTTTTAGAAAGACGACTAATACTTTTCGGAAAGATTGTTAATACATTTCGGGAGAAAATGTTAATTATTCAGGGAACTATTAATATATTTCGGAAGAATCGCTAATACTTTTTAGAAGGACGACTAATACTTTTTGAAGAAGGACTATTATCTTTGTTGGAAATTTTGGTTTTGATAAAGTGGGTGTCGACCCGACTTTGACCAATTTTTCGGTGGCTAAATATTTAATTCTGGAGGAATTAAATTATATATTATTAATCTACGTTCGAGTAGATGTTCGTAGTATTTTTATTTCTCAAAACCGAATTTCGGTGAGTGAGAAATTAATACACGAAGGTAGCCACATAAATGGGCATTATGTAAAGATTATGTAAAGGGAGATGAAAGCGCTTACGCCTTATCCCACATGGAATAAAAATCATAGTTTATCCTAGTTTATTTACTAGAAGGTGTTATTTGTTGTATAAACTATAACACAAGTGGATGATCACAAGTGGGCCACACGCGCTCGCTTCGCCGGCCTTGCCCGGTCTCGGCACAGGCATGGGCCGGGCCAGGGGCCTGGGACCAGGCTTGGGCTTGGGCTTGGGCCTGGGCCTGGGGAGGCTTGGGCCGGGCGGCCCCCCTATTGGGCCCAGGTCGGAGTCCACTAAAGTTTTGCCACTCGAAAATGGGCTTGGCCCGATTCGAGTGATCGCTGGACTGTTGAAGCCAATGAATCGGGACATTGTAGGTGTCCGATTCGGTGACCGTTGGAGTTAGTAACTCCTACAGTAGTGATCAGCTGAAAAGAGCCCACTACTTGTCTGTTATGGAGTAGTGGGGTGTAACATCTGGGATGTTACAATTGGATTAATGCCCACTAACTTTTTATCTCCTGCAGGTGTTGGTTGTCTATAAAATCATTGTTGTGCATTGCAGATTTTACAGAAAAATTCATAGCATTTCATACACCTCCAAAAGCTATTTCTACATTCTGGCACTAAGTCCAGAAACCGGTCTTCAGCACTTTTCTAGTTCGAAGGTGCTTCTGTGTTAGTGGTGCTACTACACAGAAGACGTAAGCCGTTTCATCTTTGGAAGCAATACGTCAAACCGTGAGCACTAGCCGGGACGTAATTGCTTTGCGGAAAGAGATTCGTCTCGACTCGGCTTCTGAAAGTTCTATCTTTTGTAATAGCTAGTTCAGTTTCTTGTAATCTTCTGTTTTCTGTAATTTGCCATTTGAAGAGATTCCCGATCCTGTAACTTTGTAATAATCAACAATCGCAGCAATTATCTCGAACTTCACGATGGCAAGCACAAGCGTAACCCCGATCATCCCTCCTGCTCAAGCCGAGAAACCCAAAAATTCATGGGTTTCGACTTCAAGAGGTGGCGACAAAAATGTTGTTCTACCCGACTACCCTAAGTCTCGCGAAGATATCGACCGAGGACGCTCGCTCTGTTGTTGCCGAGAACGAACGAATCTTTGGCAAAACGCGCTGCGTTTGATGCATGGGGCAGGGTGATTTCTGTCGTAACTATGTCCTTAACGGACTTAGTGATGCACTTTACAAAGTGTGTATTGTCTTTGTGAAATCCTCCAAAGAATTGTGGGATTCTTTGGAGAAGAAATACAAAACCGAGGATCTTTGGCACAAAGAAATTTGTTGTCGGTAAGTTCTTGGATTTTGTGATGGTTGATTCTAAAACCGTGATGGAACAAGTTCGAAGTTCAGTTGATCCTACATGAAATCTCTGCCGAGGGAATGGCTTTGCGGAAGCATTCAAGTGGCCGCCTTGATTGAGAAATTGCCCCAAGTTGGAGGGATTTCAAGAATTATCTCAAGCATAAGCGAAAGGAGATGGGACTAGAGGATCGATTGTCAAACTCGGAATTGAGGAAGACAATAGGAGGATTGACTCTAAGTCCAAGCTTGTCCCTATGGAGTCAAAAGCCAACTTGATGGAGCATGGCTCGTCAAGTAACTCAAGAAAAGGTCTAACGATAAAGGCAAGAAACCGCACTGGAAAATTCGGGGAGCTTGCTACAAGCGGGCAAACCGAACCATATGGCAAAAGATCGCGTCACCAAAGAAAAAGAAAACCAAACCGCATCCAATGCCAATGTGGTTGAAGAAAGGAGGCGACGGGAAGTTGACATGTCGGCGGTGGTGTTTGAAGCCAATTTGGTGGATAACCGAAAAAGAATGGTTTGTGGATACCGGTGCCACTTGCCATGTCCATTACGATAAGGATGCATTCTTTTCTTACATCCCATCGACCGGAAGGAAGCTCCATATGGGGAATCACGCCTCTTCGATGTTTTTGCCGGGCGTTGGAACGGTGGTGCTAAAGGCGACTTCGGGAAAGGAGTTGAAGCGAAGGATGTCTTTGCATGTCCCGGACATCCGCAAAAACTGGTTTCGGGTTCGGTTCGCTGGTCAACCATGGGTTTAGACTAGTTTTGAGTCGAAAAGTTTGTACTTAGCAAATTTGGACAGTTCCTTGGTAGGGGTTATCTAGACAAAGGACTGTATTCAAAATGAATAATGATTGACGCCCGTTTTGGCGAGAATATGAATAAGAATGAATCTTCTTCATTTTATATTCTTGAGTGCTCTAATTTATGGCATATTAGATTAGGACATGTAAATCAATGCTATAAAAAGGTTGGTAAATTTAGAATTGATTAATTCACCTGAAGTAAACTCACAAAGAAAATGTGAAGTTTGTGTTGAAGCTAAAATGGCTAAATTACCGTTTCATTCGGTTGAAAGGAGCACTTCACCTTTAGAGTTGATACACCATGATGTGTGTGATCTAAAATTTGTGCAAACTAAAGGTGGTAAAAAATATTTCATCACATTTATTGATGATTGCACAAGGTTTTGCTACTTATACTTGTTAAGAAGCAAAGATGAAGCATTAGAGGCTTTTAAAAATTATAAAAATGAAGTTGAAAATCAACTTGGCGTAGGATTAAAATAATTCGGAGTGATAGAGGTGGCGAATATGTTGCACCATTTGAAGAACTATGTACCCATCGGGCATAATTCATCAAACAACGACACCATATTCACATAGCTTGATAGCCTAACGGTGTTCTTCGAACATAAAAAACCGGACTCTAAAAGAGATGATGAATGCCATGTTGATAAGTTCCGGATTACCCCAGAATATGTGGGGGGAAGCTGTTTTAACAGCCAACCACATATTGAATAAAATACCACTTAAAGGGAAAGATAAGACACCTTACGAATTGTGGAAAAATCGTAAGCCTTCTTATAAATACCTTAAAGTGTGGGGGTATTTGGCTAAGGTAGCAATACCGAACCAAAACAAGTTAAAATTGGACCAAAGAGTTGATTGTGTCTTTGTGGGATATGCATACCAAAGTAGTGCATATAGGTTTATGATACATAAGTCATAAAATCCGAGAAATGATCAAGGTACCATAATCGAATCAATGAATGTTGTATTCTTTGAGGATGTCTACCCTTGTAGAGAAAAACTAGAAGTGAGTACTAATAAAAGAACTCACGAGAAGCGCAAGTGGTTCAACACCAATTAGTGAAGAACCGAGACGCGCGAGAAGAGGTCTAAGACGGCTAAGTCTTTTGGGCCGATTACATAACATTTATGTTAGATGGTGAGCCAAACTCGATTAAAGAGGCTCTAAGCGATCCGGATGCTCCGCTCGGCAAGAAGCTATCAATAGTGAAATCGAGTCCATTCTCGAGAACCATACTTGGGAGTTGGTTGATCTCCATCGGTCATAAACCTTTAGGATGTAAATGGATCCTAAAGAAGAAGTATAAAACAGATGGAACTATTGATAAGTATAAAGCACGGCTTGTAGCCAAAGGCTTTAAACAAAAAGAAGGATATGACTTCTTTGACACCTATTCTCGAAGAACGAGGATTGCGTCTATTCGGGTGCTTCTTGCGATTTCGCTTTGCACAATCTAGAGATTCATCGATGGACGCCAAGACGGGCGTTTCGAATGGAGAGATAGATCTTTGAAATATACATGGAACAACCTCGAAGGGTTTGTTGCACCTTGGTCAAGAAAAAGAAGGTGTGCAAGTTAATAAGATCCTTGTACGGATGAAACAAGCTCCAAAACAATGGCATCTTAAGTTTGACAATACGATGTTGTCAAATGGATTTAAAATCAACGAGTGTGATAAATGCGTATATGTCAAAGGGACATCGAAGCATTTGTCATAGTTTGTCTATACGTGAGCGATTTGTTAATCACGGGCGAGTAGTCATGATACTATCATGGAGACTAAAAGAATGTTAAAGAGGAACTTTGACATGAAGGATATGGGGACTCTTTGATGTAATCCTTGGGATAAAAATCGTGAGAACTCCTAATGGAATTATCTTGTCACAATCCCACTATGTGGAGAAAGTGCTCAAGAAATTCAATGCTTTTTTGATTCACCGTCAAAGACGCCCATTGATTTAAGTATAAATTTGGTTGCTAATAAAACAGAACCTGGCTCAAATGGAATACTCACGTATAATAGGCGAGTCTAATGTACATCACAAATTGTACACGCCCGGACTTGGCCTACCCTCAGTAAATATGTTGAGTAGTTCACGAGCAATCCAAGCCATGAGCATTGGAAAGCGTTAACAGGGTGTTAAAATACTTGAAGTATACCTTGGATTATGGGCTATACTACTCAAGATATCCGGTGCATTACTTGAAGGATATAGTGATGCTAGTTGGATCTCGATTCGAAAGATTCTTATTCAACTAGTGGATACATATTCACCATTGGAGGTGGTGCGGTATCGTGGAAGTCCACGAAGCAAACATGTATAGCTCGGTCCACCATGGAATCTGAGTTTATAGCTTTGGATAAAGCTGGTGAAGAAGCAGAGTGGCTTTGAAACTTTCTGGAAGATATTCCATGTTGGAGGAAGCTTTGTGCCTTGTGATGATTCACCGTGATAGCCAAGCGGCTATAGGAAGGCACAGAGCAATATGTATACGGTAAGTCTAGACATATTCGTCGGAGACACAATACCGTTAGCAGTTGATCTCAAATGGTGTGATGTCAATTGACTACGTAAAGTCAAAAGACAATTTGGCAGATCCTTTGACAAAAGGATCGAATCGAGATCAATTGGGTAAATTGCTAGAGGGAATGGGCTTGAAGTCCACAAAGTAAAAATAACTATCATAGTGGTAACCCAACCATGATGACTGGAGATCCCAAGAACTTGGTTCAATGGGAAAACTAAACTATGAAGGTTATGTTGTAACACTTGGAAACAATGTCATAACCCATCCCTGAAAGCAAAACCAAGTATTGAAACACTGCAAAGTTGTGGTGAGGCTAAGTCATTTGACTTTTAATGATTCCTACACCTCGTTGAGGTTGAGTATGGCGGGATACTCGGATAGGAGATCACCTATATAAGTGAGAAGTGCGGGCGCTTCAAAGTAACACTTATGAATCCAAAGTGGTGTCCATGGCCGAAACGGACACAAAACGTGAGAACGAGGAAGGTGTTGAGACCTTATTGTGTTAATCTTGTTGACTCGGTATACACCGTGGAGGAATAGTTCAAGGCATTGCGTCCACTAAGCCGGTGTACCCGATGGTATTGACTACGGGAGGTTCAAAGCCATAAGCTACCTTTCGAATGTAATATTGTCTCTTGAGGATGGTTTTGCGTCCGCATTCATGCATACATTAATTTCCACTCATGTGGGGGATTGTTGGAAATTTTGGTTTTGATAAAGTGGGTGTCGACCCGACTTTGACCAATTTTTCGGTGGCTAAATATTTAATTCTGGAGGAATTAAATTATATATTATTAATCTACGTTCGAGTAGATGTTCGTAGTATTTTTATTTCTCAAAACCGAATTTGGTGAGTGAGAAATTAATACACGAAGGTAGCCACATAAATGGGCATTATGTAAAGATTATGTAAAGGGAGATGAAAGGCTTATGCCTTATCCCACATGGAATAAAAATCATAGTTTATCCTAGTTTATTTAGAAGGTGTTATTTGTTGTATAAACTATAACACAAGTGGATGATCACAAGTGGGCCACACAGCGCGCCCGCCGCCCGCCCGGCCCGGCCTCGGCCTCGGCTCTGGGGGCGGGCTTGGGCTTGGGCGGCGGCCCGGCCCTTGGGCCGGGTCAGTCCACTAAAGTTTTGCCACTTTCGAAAATGGGCTTGGCCCTGATTCGAGTGATCGGGCTGGATGTTGAAGCCAAATGAACGGGACATTGTAGGTGTCGATTCGTGTATTGTTGGAGTTAGTAACTCCTACAAAGAGTGATCCAAAAGAGCCCACTACTTGCGTTATGGAGTAGTGGGGTGTAACATCCGGGATGTTACAATTGGATTAATGCCCACTAACTTTTTATCTCCTGCGCAGTGTTGGTTGTCTATAAAATCATTCTTTGTGCATTGCAGATTTTTACGTAAAAATTCATAGCATTTCATACACCTCCAAAAGCTTTTTCTACATTCGCACTAAGTCCAAAGAACTTTGTCTTCAAAGACTTTTCTAGTTGAAGGTGCTTCGTGTTAGTGGTGCTACTACGTAACACGTAAGCCGTTTCATCTTTGGAAGAATACGTCAAACCGTGAGCACTAAGCGGGACGTAATTGCTTTGCGGAAAGAGATTCGTCTCGGCTTTCCGAAAGTTCTATCTTTTGTAATAGCTAGTTCGTTTCTTGTAATCTTGCGTTTTCGTAATTTGCCATTTGAAGAGATTCCCGATCCGTAACTTTGTAATAATCAACATATACATTTCGGGAGAAAAATTTAATTTATTTCAAAGAACTACTAATACTTTTTTTGAGGGATTGCTAATACATTACGGGAGTATATTCGGAGAAATACTAAAAAACTCTTCAAGAAACTACTAATACATTTTAGAAGGATGCTAATACTTTTTAGAAGGGCGACTAATACATTTGAAGGACCGCTAATCTGGTGCTCCGAAAACTACTACAACACCACCGCTAATATTACGAAAATGCCACCGGATCCGCTGAGTCAAATCCGTCTAATGGTCGGACCGTTAGGCGGTATGACACAAGTTTTTGTGCAAAATAATGGGGTTTGTAAGAGTTATAAAGAATTAAATTAGTTAAGTGCAAAACGTCTTGCGAAAACCACTACAACATATTATGTTGGCTTACGGAACGCACAAAATATATTATATAGTACTCATAAAATATTATTATAGATAATATATAGATAACATTTTTTAAGGTGATGCATTTGTGTGCACTATATATAGTCTAACGTACCACTTTTAATAGTTTTTAGTGATATTTTTCTAATTATTACATCAAATACTCCTCTATTGATGTAACACTTTGAAAAATTATTTCTAAAATGTTACATATGAGTCTTAAAATGCAAGCTTTCTTGTCAAAATATAACACTTCTTTTCCTTCAAACTCGTAACACTTTTTTTGTAGCACTTTTTTGACATTTAAAAAGTAATTTGTTATTTTGCTCCCAAGAAACATCGAAACCATTACTTATGATATTTGGATGTGGCAATCTGCTATTGGGGTAAGTTGATTCTTATTATATCTTTTTCTTTGATTTTTATATATACATATATTATATATTAAAATTTATATGTATTATATACAATATGTATTAAAATTATATTATACAAGTACATATAAAAATTTATATTATATATTATATATTAGTAATTATATTATATATTAAAGAACATAATAAGAACAATAAATAAAATATAAAATGATTTATCATCGAATTAATTTTCCATTGGTAAACAAAATAATGTATAAAAATAAAATATTAATTTACCGATGGAAAAAATCCATAAATAATCAACGATTGCATCAATTTTCGTTTGTAAGTTTTTTAGAAAAATAAAAAATTACCAACGAAATTAGTTTCTATCGATAAAAATTAAAAAATTATGTAAGATTAATAAGATTACCTAGAATTTTTTTATAGATATCACAACGGAATTAATACATTGGTAAAATAAAAAAATCATCGATAATACTGCGAATGATTTCCATTGATAAAATTTGTGGGTGTTTCGCAAGTAATTTATTATAATTATATGTGGCATTTAGCAATTGATTATGTATCACTTACATATATATATATATATATATATATATGTTGGAAAATTTATTGTCTAGATTTTGATGAATGCCATGTAAAACTTAGAATAGGAAGTTGGCACCCCATTTTTGTTGTAAATTGCATTGTAATAAATAGGTGGTCAAGTGAGTTAAGTCGCTATGCTCAAACATGCAAGAAGACAACCGGAGACTAGTAGGAAGACTCGCACTGCAAGACAATTTGAGTATGGCAAAAAGAGAAGACAGGGACTCGGCGAGAACAGCTAAGATGCGGTGAGTGGAGTATCGTCAAGTCGCCTAAATATAGCCAAGTCTCAAGTCGAAAGTAACAGGAGAGTCATCCAAAGTCGACTCTAAGTCATCCTGGGGAAAGCAAGGAAATGCGGTCAAGTCGAGATAATCGAAAGAGATCCGTTGCACGAGAAATCAAGAGAATTACTTAGACAAGTAATATCTCCATGCTACCTTTCTCGAAGTGCTCAGTCCCGAAGCGTGCAAGAGGAATAAAAGTGTCGAACTCGAAAAGTCAAGAATAATTCATACGAGGAAGTGGAAATTCCAAGGATCGCAACAAGACAAGCCAACGACCACAAGTGACTTTCAAATATAAGCCTATCTCTTCAACGGGCAGATTTTTGAAAGATCACTATAAAAGGCCGAGGAATGACTACGAGAGGAGGTAATCTTGACGACCTGAACTACAAACATTCAAGAAATTATTTGAACCGTAACGAGAAATATTCTTAAATCATTCAAGATTATTCCTCAAGCCTACACTACGAAGAAAATCAATCCAACACTCACCTGTGAAGGAAAGATAATTTCAATCGGTTGAAGAGGAAATTATCAAGAATCAAGGGGTCTACACTCCACAAAGGATTGTAGGAAGGTTCAAGGTCAAACCGGTCTCAAGTTCTTGGAGGGCTTCGTGATCAAATCCAAAGAACTTGAGCAAGTGGGTGTAGTAGCAAGGTAGTCGCTGCCTGTGAAGAAGCCGAGTCGCACGACGAAGCCAACCGAGTGATCAAGGCATCTCGGATCGAGTCCCAAAGGATCAAGTCGGTTTGTGTGATCAAGACTTGTATCCGGGATGTTACCACTTTGTATATCGATCAATACCTAGTGGATTCCTCCAGGAGTTGGAGAAGAGAGGAGTAGAAGAATTACCCCATCTTCGAACCTCTATAAAAATTTATCGTGTCATTTACATTTCAAAGACTTTAATTCCTCGCATCTTATTTGTTTAATTCTCACGACATATTTGCTATCCATTTGATAATCTCTAAGTACTAAAACCCAAAGATTAAATCATAAGTAAACCAAACTTAAGGGTGTTAAGTCTTCCAAAAAAACAAACCACGCGTTGAGCTAATTCGGTCTTAACAATTTGAGTTATTCTATCAACGGCTCGAGTCGAAATGCGTTGAGTGACTAACTCTAATGATTAACTAAATTGGTTGTCCACCAAGGACACAACCGTGTAAGTATCAACTCGAACTTTTAAAAGGACTAAATCGAAAATTTGTAAGGTTTATTCAACCCCCTTCTAAACCTTACACCCACACCCCTTGGGACCCACAATATATATATATATATATATTTATATTCTCCATATAATAAAATTAATACCAATAAATTATTAATTAACAAATAAATAATTAATATATTTCATTTATGAAATCAAATTATGTTAATGATATAAATAAACCAATTAAAATATCGTACAATACGGAGGAAATATAAAGGGTAAAAATCTATGAAAATTAGCATTATTAATATTTTTAGATTAATATTACTAGAATTTCATAAAAAGGAAACAAAAATTAAAAAAATACTTTTGTCTTCGCCTAATTTGTGAATATCAATTAACTAAATTAATCGTATGCATTATTTAATTAAAGCGGCATAATTTAGTGTTACAAAAATATAGTCAAAACAATGTTACAATTAACTAAATATAGTGTTGCCTATTGTTTAATTAACATGATACCCATTAGTGTTATCAAAAATACCAAAAAAGTGATACTTAATAAGTATTACTTATTTGAGATATTACAATTAGTGTTACATATTGATAAAAATCTTTGCAAAAAGTGTTACATAAATATTATAACATAAAAAAGTGTTCCAAACATGTGTTACATATTGTGCTTTATTTAAAATGTATTATAATTTTTGTTGCCTAATGTCATTTATATTGTAATTAACTTTGTATTCATATTACTTTCGGTTAAAAACCTTATCATGGTAATTAATTTGGTGTTAACTGTTGAGAGGTCTGTAAAGTATCTCGGAATAGATTCAAGAAAATGTGACACTTCTTGTTGGGAATCGGTTAGTGGTCGATTGGGTTTTTCGGCTCGATTCTCATCACACTCGCTCTCCAACATATGTAACATGAAAAAAAAAAAAACATAACAATTCTTGCTTTATATATAGTATTCCATTTTAAAGCACATTAATTATCAAGATATGAGGTGATCACATTATTACATTGGTGTTTGGGTTTTGTGTAATTGTTATTCCACATAGAGACATGAAAGAAATTTGTTGTCCAAATTTTTTCTCTCTTTCTCGTAATTTACAACCAAAGAGAGGAGATCAAAGCCACGAAACATGATTATAGTTAGGGGTGTTCGTTCGGCCAAATCAATCGAATCAACCGAAATTCGGTTAACCGAAAAATTCGGTTGGCCAAAATCCCAAACCGAAATCGAACCGAAATTGTTTATTTCGGTTCGGTTAAAACCGAATCAAATAGTCGGTTTTGGGTTAAAAACCGAACTGGTCGAAATATAATAACCGAGTGGAATGGTTGAGCGCGGCGTAATTTTTCGTCGGCGGAGGCACATGGGTAGTATTGTTGAGCTATGACAACCGAGATGAGAACAACACCCAAGCGAGAACACTGCGTAGAATTGCCTGCTCAACTTCCCCAATACACCTCCGAGAAATGGCCATCTCCATTAACACTAAACTTTCTTATTAGTCTAACACCTTCTTCCAAAAATGGTTGTACCAAATTTCTTGAAGACCCGGACTTTTAACTTAGAAAAGTGGCTTCTATCTCCAACACAAATTCCGTTCAAGAGCACGAGATTGTTATGAAGAAACCTCAAGTTGGTTCCATAAAAATACAAAAGAGCAAAAACTTAAAGTCTATGAAGCATGAGTGTGTGCAATTTTTATGAGAGTTGTTACTTAATATAGCAACTTATGATATATATTTAAATAAAAAAATCTAAAAACATTTCGGTTTTTCGATCGGTTGATTAACGGCCTCGAAAAAACCGAACCAAATCGAAAACCGAAATTCTAAAAATATGAAAACCGAAAAACGATCCAAAATTTTCGGTTTGGTTTGATTCGAACCGAATTTTCGGTTCGGTTTGGTTCGTCCGATTAACCCGAACTGTGCACACCCATAATTATAGTCACATGAAATATATGTTCTCTTTTACTTGGGAGGATGTAGTTGTATGTCGCCAGACTCCATCGGAACAATGGTCGGTGCGTGCATATCCCGCGATTTACCTTAGCGCGTGCAGAATGAGGGCCGAAGTTATTGTCCTCAGGCATAGTTGGGCGTAAGCCTGGAAGGCTGAGTTATAAAAAAATGCGGACTAAATATTTTACTACTTATATATGAATATTTGCATGTTTTTCTGTTCGTCCAAGTGGCTACGATAATCTAGAGGGGTGAATAGATTATCTCGGTTTTTCAGATTTTGCCCTCTTTTTTGAATAATCAAGCAAAGACGAGAAGGTAAATGCGGAAATTAAACAACACTCATCGATTTATAGAGGTTCAACCCACCTAGGGCCTAATCCTCTACCACCCCAAAGATATCCAGGGATGGATTTCAAAAAGAAAAAAGATTTTATTAATTACCAAAATTAATACAACAACACCTTAAAGATTACCACAACCCTCTTACAACACATTCAAGGAGATTACCACAATCTTCCTTCACCACCTTTGAAGAGTACCACACTCTCCAAACACCTATCACCTAGATCACCCAACCGTATTCTTACCACAAGAATACTCACAAGGATGTTTTGTGTTGAATGATGACCAAAATCAAGATTACAACTCAATAATGAATAATACAATATGAGTACAAGTGTAATCAAGAATTGAAAGCCTAGACCTCAAAGAAGTGCAAGTGCAAGTGCTTAGGCTAATACAACAAGATTTATGAAAGTGTTTGCTTGTATGCTCTTTTGCTTGTGTAATGTGTTGTATCTTGTTGCTTGAATGAAGCCTCTATTTATAGGAGAGGTCTTGGCTTGATTACGGACATAGGCTCCTCCTTGGGGAGTGATTTCTGTAAAAGAAACCATTTAAAATCAAGATTATAGTGTTAGAAATCAATCCCACAAATTATGGAAAAGCATTCGAAAATGCAACGGACGGTCGCGCAGAGATAAGTTTCAAATGAGTTTGCTACGATTTTTACACAGGGGGACCGATCGGAGGGGTTCGACGGTCTCCCTTGATCTTGGCCGATTGGCGGTGTTTAAAAACGAAACAGAGAAGACAGAGCTTGAGAGGGCCTTCCTGTGTATTTGCCGCCCTAGGGTCGACCGGTCTCCCCTACCGGTCGACCTCCGGGTTGACGATCGCGCCTCCCTAATTTCTCATACATCCCTTTTTCTGTTTCAAAACTCAACTCAGTACAGGTTGCCTATAGGGCGACTGGTCGAAACTGAAACAAAAGTGTTGTCCAATTTTTATCGAAAATAAACTCCAAGAAATACTCAGAAAAATAGTAAAAATATTTTGAATCAATCGGAAGTATTTGGACAACATTTAGGGACATTGTTTTGGTTTAAAAACCCATTTGAACATAATCATCAAAATCATGATAAAAACATTTATCTAACAAACTCCCTTTTTGATGATTACAAACCAAAAACAGACGATTTTGAAAAACAAAACAATTTTCCGGTTTTATGAGAAAAATTATCTGTTTAAAAACATTTTATAAATAGCTCCCCTATCAATAAGCACATCAATAAGAAGTATTGCATAAGCTAGAAGCACAAGCTATTACAAGATACACATAAACATCATGAGCTAAAAAGCTCCCCCCTGTCAAAACACTCATAATCTATTGCAATTAAGTCCATAATACAAATCATGGACTAGGTATACTTGGCTTTAAGAAGCCATAGCTTATAGCATTTATGTCGCGCTTTTATTAGCTTCTTTGAGCTAATGAGCCAATTTCTGTTTCTTCCCATTTGGAATCATCAAAAGAATGTTAGGATGATTAAAACATCATACAAGTATATCGAGTGCGCCAAAGAGATGATTTATCAACCATTGAAAAAATTAGGCTTAGAATCCGAAGAAATGGGAGAAATGTATCATGAAAAATCCATAAGCTCGTTTTGTTTGTCAAGACATGATCTCAATAAGTATTTAGGACATTTGAAAGCAAGAGAGTCATGTAGAAGTTGAAATTTTCATTGTGACATTTCATCGAACACTTTGTGGGCGTAAAAAATAAAAGAAGTTGTATAAAACCCTTGTAAATGAATCAAGCCAAAAATTTTCATCACCAAATCATACCAGACACAATACAATACATCATAATAAATAAGCCCATCATGATCATATGACAATTACATCAAGAAATTTACAAGAAAGCCAAAACTCAGGTTCAACCCAATTGAGCAAAGGAAGTAAAATTCTTACCATTCAATCGGTAAAGATGAGCAATGATGATGATAATCGAGTTACATTAAGTCCAAGAAATGAAATGTATGCAGGAAAACAAATTTTGAGTGAAATTTGTGTATATTTAGCGAAGAGGACGAAAAATGGCAAAAATGGGGTGAAATGACTAAGTATGAAGACAGAATGGTTTTAATCCACAAAAGACTTTGGGCGACCGGTCGACGTTGGCGACAGGTTGCCCTCTTCCGATCAGCCCTCTGTCTTAACCAATTTTCCAAAATCCAAATTTTCAACCAAAAATCCGATTTTTCGCCCCTAAGTTTTAAAAACGTGCAAAATGCAAACGTAAACCTCATTCAATATGCACTATACCTAACCGAGCTCGTATAACGCAAAAGTCTTGGAAGATAGCGGTTTTGTAAAAATATCCGCCAATTGATCTTGAGATGGTACAAAAGATATCTCAATTTTTCGTTTAGAAACACAATCCCTTAGAAAATGATGTCGAATCTCAATATGTTTAGTATGGTTATGATGAACCGGGTTTTGAGCAATATTTATAGCGGAGATGTTATCACAAAAGATATGAATATTTTCAAAAGCGCATTTGTAATCCGCTAAGGTTTGTTTCCTCCAAAGAAGTTGAGTACAACAAAAAGTGCGGAAATGTATTCGGCTTAATTTGTTGAAAGTAAAACACAATTTTGCTTCTTTGAAAACCAAGAACTAGGCAATCGCTAAAAATTGACATGATCCGGAAGTACTTTTCCGATCATCAATATTTCCCGCATAATCCGAATCACTATAACCTTTAAGAGAAAATTTTCATTCTTTGGATAGAATAAACCATATTGAATAGTGCCTTTCAAATATCGAAAAATCCTTTTAACAAAGACTCATATGAGATTCTTTGGGATTGCTTTGAAAACGAGCACATAGGCATACGACATGAAGAATGTCCGGTCTACTAGCGGTTAAATAAAGTAAACTACCAATCATACCTCAATACTTTGATTCATCCACGGACTTGCCTTTTTCATCTTTGTCAATTTTGACATTAGTTGCCATAGGGGTAGACACGGTTCTTCCTTCTTCAATGCCGAACTTTTTCAAAAGTTCTTTCGTATATTTTGATTGCGAAATGTATATACCTTCTTGGCATTGTTTAATTTGAAGCTCAAGGAAGAAGTTGAGCTCCCCCATCATACTCATCTCAAATTCTCCTTGCATTAACTTAGAAAATTTCTTGCACAAAGATCCATTAGTAGCACCAAAGATAATATCATCAACATAAATTAGCACAAGTAAACAATCTTGCCCTTTTTCAAAAACAAAGAGAGTAGTATCAACTTTACCTCTTGTAAAACAATTTTGCAAAAGAAACGAGCTAAGTCTATCATATCATGCACGGGGGTGCTTGCTTTAAACCATACAAGGCCTTTTTAAGTTTATAAACATCATTAGGCCTAGAAAATTTTTCAAACCCAGAGGTTGTTTTACATAGACTACTTCTTGAATAAAACCATTTAAAAAAGCGGATTTAACATCCATTTGGTAAAGTTTGAAACTTTTATAACAAGAATAGGCAAGTAAAATACGAATAGCTTCTAAACGTGTTACGGGTGCAAAAGTTTCATCATAATCAATACCTTCTTCTTGACAATACCCTTGAGCTACTAACCATGCCTTGTTTGAACAATGTTGCCTTGATCATCAAGCTTATTCGGAATACCATTTTGTACCAATAATAGTTTGAGAAGGAGGACAAGGTACCAATTCCCATACATCATTTCTTTCAAATTGATTCAACTCCTCTTGCATCTCTAAAAACCAATCCTCATCCTCAATAGCATCCTTAGCATTTTTAGGCTCTTTTTGAGATATAAGAGTTTTTCGCAAATTTTCTTGGTCATCACTTTATCAAGGGGATCACCAATAATAAGATATTTTGGGTCATCTCCTTTAAATTTCAATGCCACGGGAAGATCAAAGTATCACCTTTGTCTTCTTGAGGAACACTTGAAGTGGATGGTTGATCATTTGATGTAGTAGGTTGATCATTTTGAACATCATATTGAACAATGGGTTCAATAACATCTTCTTCATCACTATCATCATTGGGTATTCTTTCAACACCCGAGGCTTCATTGAATTTTACATGAATAGATTCTTCAACAACCATGCTAGTTTTATTGTAAACCCGATATACTTTGCTCTTGGTTGAATACCCCATAAATATTCCTTCATCGGCCTTAGGATCGAGTTTGTCCAATTGATCCTTAGTATTCAAAATAAAGCACTTACATCCAAATATTTTGAAATAACTAATATTTGGAGTTCTTCCTTTCCAAAGCTCATATAGAGTTTTATTCATTTTAGGACGAATATAAACTCGATTAATGACATTGCAAGCGGTACTTACGGCCCCGGCCCAAAAATATTTTGGAAGTGAAAATTTATTTAGCATGGACCGACTCATCTCTTGTAATGTCCGATTGTTCCTTTTGGCTACTCCATTTTGTTGAGGTGTCCTTGGAGCCGAAAAATTATGTGCATATCCCTTGGTTTCACAAAAGACTCTAAATTCACCATCAAATTCTCCACCTCGATCACTTGAATAGACTTAATAGTATCTTCCTTTTCATTCTCAATAAGTCTACACAACTTAACAAACTCATTAACGGCATCGCTTTTATTGGTAAGAAAAAGAGCCCAAGTATATCTAGAAAAATCATCGACAATAACGAAAGTGTAATGTTTTCCACTTAGACTAGCCGTACCAATATTCCCATACAAATCAAGGTGAAGCAATTGTAGGGGTTTGGTTGTGGAAATTTCATTTTGGGCTTGAAACTACTCTTAACTAATTTGTTCTTTTGACAAGTGTCACAAAAGCCATGATTTTCAAAATTCAATTTAGGTAGTCCTTTTACATGTTGGTTTTTGTAAATATTTTTCAAATTCTTGTATCCAACATGTCCAAGTCGTTTATGCCATAAACTCGTTAAATCATTATTGACGACAAGACAAGAAACATTTTGACTAACCAAATCACTTGTACAAATTTTGTAAAGATTGCCTTTTCTACTTGCTTCGCAAATAATTTCATCATTTTGAAGAATAAGGCATTTTTCTTTATTGAAAACAACATTATAATTTGAATCACAAAGTTGGCTAACACTTATCAAATTAAACTTAAGCTCATCTACTAGTAAAACATTACTAAGAGAGAAAAGAAGAGTTACCAATGTCTCCATTGCCAATGATTTTTCCTTTGCCATTGTCGAACATGACCATACCCTCTTCTTGGAGCTTGATGTTGGTAAAAAGTTCTCTCTTTCGGTCATATGGCGTGAACATCCGCTGTCCACGAGACATTTTGAATCCTCCATTTTTGTTATAGCCCCTATGGCCTCATTATTTTCATCGTCTATGCCCATGAGACCATGTTCGGTTTCTCCTTCCTCGTCGGTTGTTTCAAGTAACTCATCCCAAGTTTTGACCTCCGCATTTAGAGCCTTCTTTTTCGAAAAAGACTTCTTTTTCTTTTGTTCCTCCTCATCGAGTTTTGGGCAATTGGCAATGAAGTGTCCGGGTTTTCCGCATTTAAAGCAAGCATTATCTCTCGGTTTTCTTGCCTTATTCTTATTCACAAATTTTGCAAATTTTCGAACAAGTGCGGCCGTCTCCTCCTCCTCATCATCATTATCATAGTATGCATTATTAGAAGAAGAAGCAAGACCTTTAGGAATATTTTGCATACCCGATTGATTGATTGTTGGTTTGGAATTTTTCCTCTCCTTGAGATAGACTTCATAGATGAGGAGGTTCCCGATGAGCTCGTCAAACTTGAGTGTCTCAAGAATTTGTGCCTCCGTGAATGCCGTCACCTTTTCGGACCATGAGCCGGGAAGAGCATTCAATACCTTAGTCACCTTGTCTTCTTCGGAGATGACTTTACCGAGGGCCACAAGAGGATTGACAATGTTGTCAAGTCTTTCCACCATATTAGAGATGTTTTCACCATCATGCATGTTAATGTTTTCAAAGTCTTTAACAAGCATGGTCTTTCTTGCTTGCTTGACCTTCTATGTCCCTTCATATATAGTCTCCAATTTTTCCCAAACCTCTGTGCCGACCTTATGCCTCTTATGCGATTGTACTCGGTGGCGGTAAAGAGAACAATGCAAAATATTTAAGGCCTTACCATTTAGAGAGAAAGCCTTTTTGTCCTTTTCATCGAACTCCTTGAAAGGTTTAGGAGCCGAGGTGCCATCCTCCAATTTCTTGGTTGGTTGATCAACTCTTTCAACAACCACATTCCAAATGTCGAACCCGCACTTGTAGGAAGCACTCCATACGGTCTTTCCAAAATGCGTAGTTGTTGGCGTCGAATAGTGGTGGCTTGTTGGTGGGCGCGGTGGTGAGATAAGCATCATTCGTAGCCATGGATCTTTCCTTTTTACTCGGAACGAGCTAGCCAAAGAGTTTGGCTTTGATATCACTTGTTAGTCCAGTGGCTACGATAATCTAGAGGGGGTGAATAGATTATCTCGGTTTTTCAGATTTTGCCCTCTTTTCGAATAATCAAGCAAAGACGAGAAGGTAAATGCGAAAATTAAACAACACTCGTCGATTTATAGAGGTTCAACCCACCTAGGGCCTAATCCTCTACCACCCCAAGATATCAGGGATGGATTACAAAAAGAAAAAAAGATTTTATTAATTACCAAAATTAATACAACAACACCTTGAAGATTACCACAATCTTCCTTCACCACCTTTGAAGAGTACCACACTCTCCAAACACCTATCACCTAGATCACCAAAGTGTACTCTTACCACAAGAATACTCACAAGGATGTCTTGTGTTGAATGATGACCAAAATCAAGATTACAACTCAATAATGAATAATACAATATGAGTACAAGTGTAATCAAGAATTGAAAGCTTAGACCTCAAAGAAGTGCAAGTGCTTAGGCTAATACAACAAGATTTATGAAAGTGTTTGCTTGTATGCTCTTTTGCTTGTGTAATGTGTTGTATCTTGTTGCTTGAATGAAGCCTCTATTTATGGGAGAGGTCTTGGCTTGATTTCGGACATAGGCTCCTCATTGGGGAGTGATTTCTTTGCAAAAGAAACCATTTAAAATCAAGAATATAGCTGTTAGAAATCAATCCCACAAATTAGGGAAAAGTCATTCGAAAATGCAACGGATAGTTTCTTTGATAAAAAGAGGTTCGGCCGGTCGCGCGAGAGATAAGTTTGAAATGAGTTTGCTGCGATTTTTACACGGGGAGACCGGTCGGAGGGGGTTCGACCGGTCGCCCTTGATCTTGACCGGTTGGGGGTGTTTAAAAACGAAACAGAGAAGACAGAGCTTGAGAGGGCCTTCCAGTACTGGGTCGCCCTCCCGATTTCTCATACGTCCCTTTTTTTGTTTCAAAACTCAACTCAGTACAGGTTGCCCTATGGGGGCGACCGATCGAGACTGAAACAAAAGTATTGTCCAATTTTTATCGAAAATAAACTCCAAGAAATACTCGAAAAATAGTAAAAACATTTTAAATCGATCGTAAGTATTTAGACAACATTTAGGGACATTGTTTTGGTTTAAAAACTCATTTGAACAAAATCATCAAAATCATGATAAAAACATTTATCTAACATTTCATGTCACATTAATTATTGGTTAAATTCAACTTTCAAGTATCATTGTTATAGACTCGTGCGGATCTCGACAAGAATAGTAAATCTCAAAATAATATTTTTAACGATGGGCGGATCATAATAAAACTAATTAATCTCAAATGCATGTGAAAAACTACTTATAAGTTATAACTATAAGATTCCCTTTTTCTTTGAATAATTTTGATCGAATTTCAAGACGGCTGGTCAGTGGTCAAACATATGGAGGGGCATCCGAAAACCGAGAGAGTAAACTATTTTAGCACAGACTTAAGGCAAAAACTTAGACCATTTTACGGGTCTCAATTAATAAGACGGATCTTATTTGACCCGCAAATCCTGTTAATCAGTCCACGGATCAAAGCACATGCTGTTTTTTTCTTCTTTTTTTCAATTTTTCTTCCTCTGTTAAAGTAATGATTTTATGAGAAAAAATATTATTTTATATAAAGTATTATATTTTTATAATATAGTCACAAATTATGATTACATTACATTGAAGGAAAAATAAATATATCGAGTTAAAAGTAACACCTTTATGAGTAAACATATATATGTTTTGAAACAAAATATCATGTTTTAAGAGTAAAAATATATGTTTTAAATAAAGTATATTATATTTTTTAATAATTAATACAAAGAAAGATGAATAATAAATATGATATAGTTAAATTAATACTTTTATAAGTAAAAGTATTTGTTTTTTTGAGATAAAGTAATATTTTTTAATATAGTCACAAATTATGAATATATTATAATAAATATGTATATATATAACATAGTTAAAGTAACACTTATATACATTAAATTATCTATTTTTTTAGATAAAGTATCATGTTTTTTGATATAGTCACAAATTAGAAATGAAGGAAAGAAGAAAAAATAAAAAATAAATATGATATAGTTAAAGTAACACTTTTATAAGTAAAAGTATCCGTTTGTTGAGATAAAGTATCAGATTTCTTAATACGATTTACAAACTAGGAACAAAAAAGAGGAAAAATAAAAATAAATATGATGTAGTTAAAGTAACATTTTTATAAGTATCCATTTACTGAGATATTGTATCATGTTTTTTAATAGACTTGGGTTCGATTCTTAGCATCTTCATTTAGAGGCGTTTTTAATTTTTATTCAATTTAACATGCGTATTTATAAATGACTTTATATACATGGTTATCGAAATTGCACAACAAGCACTAGTGGTGTAGTGATAGAACACCACCTTAAGTCCAGTATAGGAGTGCGTTTTGAATTTTGTGGAGCGTTGAAGAGGTTTTTCTTTTTTAAAAAACAAGTTGGCGGTAGGCGGGTGGATCCGTCTTACGGAATAGGATCCATAAGACGGTCCTATAATAGACCGCTCTTGACTTAATTACTCCTCCATCTAAAAAAAGATAGACCACTTTTCCTTTTTCGTTCGTCCCAAATTATAGACTTGTTTCTTTATTGAGAGCATTAGTTATACAACAATAGACTAAGTTACTCTTATTTAATTCACTCTGTTTTAAACAAATTTCTTTTTTCAAGATAGTTTTTTTTTAGTGGTTTTTTCAAGATAGTTGAAATACTACATTATAATGATATACCACCATTTAATTTAAGGGCAAAATAGAAAGATCATGTGGAAAACACTATAATTTCAATTACATTTATTATGTTTTCTTAATTTGTGTGAATTGTTTTACTTGCTTATCTTTATGGGACGAAGAAAGTAGTACAAAATGATGAAACGTGAGGAATTTGAAGGGTTCGAGATTATAGATGATAATGTTTTTATTCACATTGAATTAGCCTTAGTTCGATGCAACTAGACCATTAAATCTTATATGCAATTTAATGTTGCCTCATATATTGTATAAAAATGATGTGTTCACATTTACACACATTTAAAGTTAGCTATTGGGATAATTACAAAAACTATCCCTCATGTTTGGGATAACTACAAGAAAAAGTTGAGAAATTTTAAAACTACAAAAACTAATGGAGGTCTAATATAATTGCCTCTATGTTATATTGTTATCCCAACTGATTGAATTTGTTGACTTCATTAAGTGCTTGTTTAGAGCACTTTTGAAATAAACTTTTGGATACAAAAGTTCATTTGAATAATAATCGATGTCGATGGTAAACTTAGAATGAACTTTTGGGTAAGTTACTTTCCCGCAAAGGTTTATTCTAAAAAGTGAGAATTATAGATTTTTTGAAAAGTCAATTCTATAGTTTCCATAAGTGCTCCAAATATGTATTAAATATTTTTCAGTGAAATCTCTCAACTTTTTAAATATTACAATAGACCCAACTTTTTGTCTTAAGTTAACAATTATATTCACAGAGTTTTCTAAATATTACAAATTGCCAGATAAAAAGTTGGAGTTATAGTTGTAATATTTAGAAAAAGTTGAGGAGTGTAATTGCAATATATTTGATGAGCGTCAACAATTTTCATTATGACACTAACAATTGGGGGAAATATAAGTTGGAATCAAACTTTAATGGATTTTTGTCATTATGAAACTTTTCTAAATTATTTTGTAGTCACCATATACCTCGTGATTAATTTTGTAATCAACCCTTAATTATTTATAAATAGCCTGAATAAAAAAACATAATCGGAATTAATTAAGTTTATTGTCGTAAGTGTAAAAGCTTCGGCCTTGTTTGTTTATGTTTCCAAGGCTCCATTTCCAATTTCCAACTATTCATAGAAATGGAATCATGTTGTTTCTAAAATTTCCAATGGAAATCATCATTTCCACTTTCCACTTTTCACATAAAACATCATCTCAAACCTACAATTTCAATTCTCAACCCTATACACTACCCTACATCACTTATCAATCACTATTCTTATTTTTAATTCAATTATATATGGACCCTCCATTATCAACTTTATCAACTTAAAATAATATTATATATATTTAATGGGACCAACTAATCTACAATCTTACAAATATAATATTATATATTCAATTAAAATATTCAACCACTATCAACTTTTCAAATTATTTTATACATAAAATATTATTTCAAAACTACTTAACCAAACATAATCTCATTTCCAAACCTACATAAAACTCATTCTCATTCACTCATCCAAACATAATTCCGTTTTCACACGAAAACCAATAAATTCTGAAAATTCATTTTTCAACACTAGAAATAGTCCATGGAAACATAACCATACAATGCCTTCATTTTCTCTTTCCCATGGCGCTCCAGACCCCAGAAACCATATTTTTGGAATATGTAGGTGATCTGCAAAAATCTGCAAATTATTCAAAGTCAAAGAATTGAGTAGTCGGTTAACTTCTTTTATTGAGTGTGAGAATCTTGGATAATACAATTACACAATTATATTGTATCTTCAACTTTTTTGAGTGAATTTGTTAAAATAATTATTTGTTTTTGTTTCTACTTTGTAGTGTTAATTTATTTTTGTAATTATATCATTTTAATTGATTTGCATATCAATTAAAATGATATTTTAAAATTGACTGATTTCAGCTCAATATTGAATCCAACTATTTAAGTTGGAGGATCAATTATTGTTGTCAGTGTGTCCACAAACGCTTTTAGACACACCGAGCCTCATATCAATTAAAATGATATAATTAAAATTGACTGATTTCAGCTCAATATTGAATCCAACTATTTAAGTTGGAGGATCAATTATTGTTGTCAGTGTGTCCACACACGCTTTTAGACACACTGAGCCTCCAACTTAAATATTGTGATATTCAATATTCAGATGAAATCAGTCAGTTTTAAAATATCATTTTAATTGATATGCAAATCGTGATAACATAAGGAATATACGCAAAACTTGTCAGACTAACATATAAAATATTTATCAACATTTCTCGATGAATAAACATTTACAGATGTTTATAGTTGGATCCCTTTAAGTCGACTCATTAAAGATCACATGATATTTGCTTGCCAGCTATTATATTTGTTTAATTTCACGTTAATCAGCTCACAAAATAATAATATTCGCTTGCCAACAATAATATTTGTTTTAAGTTCACATTAATAGTTGTTTCTAGACCCTTATTAGTTGTTTTTTCACACAGAAGAATGTTATCAAATTATATTTTTAAGAGACGCGTGACCGTCTTACGGATCCTAATCCGTGAGACAGATCCTACAATTCGGATCGGGTACTATCCATAAAAGAGAAGTCACGTGGTTGTCGGATGTGAGATCTTTTGAGCAGATCTTGTTGAAATTGGTTTTAATTAAATTGGGTTTGACCCGATTTTGACCAATTATTTAAGTGGGGTCATTTATTCAAAGTATGAAATAAATGAGATAAACGTCATCTACGCGCGTGGTAGATGAGTTTAGCATTTTGAATTTCTCAAAACCAATATCGGGTGAATGAGAAATAAATGCATAAAGTTGGCCACTTTAAATGCTTTTATATATGGAATATAAAAGGGTGGGAATATGGAAAGCCATATCACGTAGGAAACATATTAAATGTTTGACTAGTTAATAAAGAGCTTCACCACTAATAAGGAGTAATCAAGTGGAACTCCTTATGGTGGTACACCCTAGTGGACCAAGTCAATTTTGACTAGCCTTTGGCTAGCTCAAAGGCACCGAGGACGGTGGAGCACCGTCGAGCGGCGGCCGGGCGGCCGCGCGACGTCACACATAGTCGCATTGGCGCTTTCGAGGCGCACTTTGCACTTCGCATCGTCGCGAGGAGCCTTAAAGTTTTGGAAAATCGAACCAGGGTTGATCCGGTGGCTTGACGCGTGGCGAAGCGGCTTCGGGTGGCGATGACTTGGCAGGATCGCAGTGGCGACACGTGGCGCCGATTGATTGCGATCGTCATTGAAAGAGCACCGTGGATCGACGTCATCCCAGTGTGAATAGGTGCATGCTAATAGGTGTGCTCTTGACGCAGATAGATCGTGACCATCGATCACAATCGTTAACCACGGCGCGATCGGACGGTCAAGATCGATCCGGACGGGGATGCACCTTCCTCGAAGAGGCACCAGGAGCTCTATATAAACCAGCCTCGTAATTCATTTCATCACATCAAAATCGAATTTCACTTCATATTTCGCATTGTAAAAAGAGAGTTTAAGAGCATCAAAGTGTTCGTTGTACTTGCGATTTGTAGTGCAACTATCGCAAGTAGTTCGTCGTTGTATCTTGGGAGACGATTGCTGTATTCCGTAAGCACCGTGAGCGGGCAATATCGTCTTAAAGAGAAAGAGTCCAACTCTTGCCTCGACGTCTTGATTTTACCGTTACTCGCTTTCAACTATTTTTCCTGTCATTCGGTATACACCAACCTGGTTTCTTCCAACAGATCTTTCTTTCTCTCTCTTCATATCCTGGTCTCCCTCCAAATGATCTCTTTATCTCTCTCCTTTTATTCTCGGATCTCATCCAAAAAAGTCACAAGTCCGGCCGGTGATACTTTTGAGTAATAAATATGTTATTTTTAAGATGTTTTGTGATACTTTTATATTTTAAATATTATAAACATCAAAAGTGATATTTTTCACCAAATAGTAATACTTTTTAGCTATCGATATATTGTAATGAAATACTTTTTAAGTAATTAGTGCAGAATACTTACACTTTGGAGACAATTTACGGTACTTTAAAACAAGCATAATTATGTTTTAATACTTTACGTATTCAAGTGCAGAATACAAACACATTAAAAAGAAATTTATGAAACTTTTCAGGCAATTTTTGATACTTTTAACATGCACAATTATGTTTCAATATTTTACATATCCCGAGTGTAGAAAACTCGATATTTTTGCATAATTATTGATACTTTGAATATAATTACTGATACTTTTGTGGTTGTTTCAATTGATGGATTTCCCATAATTTTTTTGTTACAAACTAGTACTTTAAAGGCAGTTTATAATGCTTTAAAGGCAATTTTCAATACTCTTAAGGCAAATTTGATATTTTTTAAGGTAATAAAATATATGTTCAGTGTTGAAATATAGTGATAAAAAATTAATTTTTAGTCAATTTTTGATACGTTTAAGGTAATTACCAATACTTCCAAGCACTAATATTCACAGATTTGTACGCAAATGTTTTTTTTTGAAACTTATACTTTATTACAAACTGATACACTTTAAAAGCAAGGAAACGAGAGAGAAAAAAATGACAATCACACAAAGTAAAAAAATGAGAAAAAACGAGAGAAAAGAAGATGAAGAAGAAGACAATGGGAAGAAGAAGAAGAAGAAGACAGCATGAAGAAAAAGAAGAGGAAGTAGAAGAAGAAGACAACAGGAAGAAGAAAAAGAAGACAGTGGGAATAAGAAGAAGTAGAAGGCAGCGGGAAAAGGAAAAGGGATAAACCTTAGTTAAAACAAAAAAGAAAAAGAAAATTATAAAACAAAATGGGTGGGTATGAGAAGGGGTCGTGTGTTTGTGTGGGTTTTAGAGTTTCATTTCGTATCCACTTAGATTTGACCCGGGGATGTTATAAATAAAGAGAAGGTGGACCCAAAATATGACACACATATGTTTATCCTAGAAAGCAGAGAGAAAATAGCATTCTTCTACCGAAGAAATCGAGAGAAAGGTCAAGATCGCATCCACACTTGAGGATTAAAGATTGATTGAGAGATCATCGATATCCTGAGTTTTTCGCACTCCATTGTATCCTTATTTTTACTAGTTTGATATGGATCGAACAATTTGTCTACGAATTAATCATTTCCCATGTCCACTAAATATCTTGTGATTTAGGTTTGGGACTTGGTTTATTAACTCTTGTTTGATGCTTAATTTTAATTGAAGTTATTATTTTGAACCATATTCGAGTACTTTGCTTTATTACTTGTTTTATCATATGGCTAATGATTTTGCATGCTTGATGTGTTGATTCATAATTCGAGAGATGAGTTTCAATACCGGATCTTGAGTACTTGACATGAATATTTTGCATGATTGAGAAGTCAGTGAGTATTTGTGAGGATTTGCCGATCTTATATACTTTTGGGAGTTGTTTATCTTATGTTGAATAGAGATACTAAAGATAGATAATTCAATCAACATATTTATTGTGTCTCGAGAGAGGGAATAAATTATTTTTGTGGTCATCTTATAGGGAAGATAGATAATTTTGGCTTCATTAAACTGATAACAAGAGGGTAATTAATCAAAACCATAACCCTGGAATCCATACATCTACTTGTTCTTTTCAATCGTAACTCTTTGCTTTGTTATTTTTATGATAAAATAGTTTCTTATTTTTATAAAACAACAATCACAATTCGATCCTCTAAATAAAAAAGTACTATTACAATCTCAATAATTAGTGTATTAATTTATTAGTCTATGTGAGATCGACCGCTTACCCTATCTATTAATTACGTTGTTCACTTGCGGTGAGCCTAAGAGATAAGGCTAACAATTGTAGATCTTAGAAAGAGAATTAATTTGATATATTATATATGCAAAACAATTTTGAAACAAAAACGTTATATGAATTCAAAGTGTTTGGGAGAAAAACAAAATAACTGATTTTAATAAGTGGATCTTGAAACTAGATCCCAATTACGTAAGCGACAGACAACTTGATATCCAGTTATGATTACCCGATATTACATAATTGGATATCGAGTTATAATATCATGGCTTGATTTTGCGTCTTAGCTTTTTATCTTTGTTGAGTTAATTCAATATCCAACTATGTAACTGGATATCTAGTAATCATTATTGGATGTCGAGTTACATTTGTAATTACTAATTGTTATAATAACACATAATTAACATTTGTAATAATTATAATAATTAACTAATAATAATTAAAAATATTTTAAATATAAGTACTCGATAATCTTAAAAAATAAATTTTTGATAATAAAAAATGAATTAAGTTCATGTGGTGTAGTGGATTGAAGATTATTTATAACTAAATATTAAATTTGGTGTAAAACAACACCAAATTATTTGTAACAAAGTATCACTTTAAGTTCGAAACGTATCACTTTTTATTAAAAAAATTCGTTTTATACTGGAAAGTATAGAATTTCAAAATGATTTCTTGGGGGCGGTAATATAGTACAAATTAAGACTCGAAAAGTATCACTTTTATTCTAAATATTATACGTTTTTAAAGTGACAAACCGATTATTTATATATAAAACCTTATTTAACAATATCACTTTTTACTTAAAAATATCACTTTTAATGTAAAAAGTTTATGTTTATAAAGTAACAAAATTACATTAGTAGTTCCACTTGATATAATAACACTTTAGACTCGAAATTAAAATATTATTTTTTTATTCAAAAAATATCAATTTTACTCTAAAATGTATATGTTTTTAAAGTAATAAAATTACATTAGTAGGTCCTTTTGATATAATATCACTTTAGACTCGAAAAGTATTACTTTTTATTAAAAAAACTATCATTTTTATTGCGAAAATTATATATTTTCAAAGTAATAAAATTAATTATTTACTTGCAACGTTGTACATAACCTTGTCCAAAAGTATCATTCGAGGACCTTCGATTCGATTTCCACATACACAGAGAGGGAATCGACCAAACAGATCACCTAAGCGGAGTTGGGAGATGATCACATTGTTGATGAGGGCACGACCTCTCACCACCTCCTAGCGCTCATTTGGATGGACCGGATGGGATATCCGAGCTTCGATTTTCATAGATCATTGGTTCTCCTTTTGTTTTTAGATATCTCATTATGATAGTCTTTCTAGATATCGTAGTGATAGGTTGTTTGTTCTTTAATTTTCTCCCGCTTTGATTTGGGGACATGACATTGTATGACATTTCGATCATTTGACACGGGTAGCAGGATCACGCCTCAATCCCCACCCCGGGGGTGTTATTTTGCTAAAAAAGTTAAAGTAATAAATAATTACAAATTCAAATGAAAAAAAAATTCTCAAATGAGGAACTGGCTATGCAGTTGCAAATCACTGTAATCTTCTTCGCACCAAACTCATTAGTTTTTGTTCCACCGGGAGTCCTCTCACCGGTGATACCGATCAAAAAATTTAGGATATTCTGAAACAGTGACAAGAGAATGCTAAAACACGAGAGAGGAAGAGATAAAGCGCGTGAACAACAAAAGATCCTAATATGTATTAAATATTTTTCAGGGAATTTCTCAACTTTTTTAAATATTACAATAGACCCAACTTTTTGTCTTAAGTTAACAATTATATCCATTGATTTTTCTAAATATTACAAATTGCCGAATAAAAAGTTGAAGCTAGTTGTAATATTTTAAAAAGTTGAGGAGTGTAATTGCAAGATATTTGATGACGTCAATAATTTTCATTATGTCACTAACAGGTTGGGGGAAATATAAGTTGGAATCAAACTTCACTACAAGAAAACAATCAAATTCCAACGGAATAAAAAATCGTTGGAATTTTCAAAATTCCAATAGAAATTCTAATGCTACAACATACCGTTGGAAAATTTCAATAGAAAGTTCAACGATAAGCAAAACCATTTGGTATGTTGAAAAAAAAATTCATAGGAATTTTCGTTAGAATTTTGTCATTCCAACGCCATTATACCAATGGTGCTTTTCCATTGGAATTTATGTTGGAATCAATAATTCCAAATACCAATGGATTTTTCGTTGGAATTCCCTTTTTTTTGTAGTGCTTTAATGGATTTTTTATTATGAAACTTTTCTAAATTATTTTGTAGCCACCACATACGCCGTGATTAATTTTTGTAATCATCCCTTAATTATTTATAAATAGCGTGAATAAAAAACATAATCCAAATTAATTAAGTTCGTTGCCGTAAGTGTAAAAGCTTCATTTATCTCTTTCCCATGGCGCTCCGGACCCCAAAAACCATATTTGGAATATGTAGGCGATCTTTGCCGCAAAAATCGCAAATTATTCAAAGTCAAAGAATTGAGCAGTCGGTTAACTTTTTTTCTTGAGCTGATAGAATATTCGGATAATACAGTTACACAACTATTGTCTTTTCAACTTTTTTTTTTTGGGTGAATTTGTTGAAATAACTATTTGTTTTTGTTTCTTCCTTGTAGTGTTAATCTATTTTCGTAATTATATCATTTTAATTGATTTGCATATCAATTAAAATGATATTTTAAAATTGACTGATTTCAGCTCAATATTGAATCCAACTATTAAAGTTGGAGGCTCAATTATTGTTGTCAGTGTGTGTTCACACACGTTTTTAGACACACTGAGCCTCCAACTTAAATATTTTGATATTCAATATTCAGATGAAATCAGTCAGTTTTAAAACATCATTTTTTAATTGATATGCAAATCGTGATAACATAAGGAATATTCGCAAAACTTGTTAGACGTTATATAAAATATTTATCAACATTTCTCGTTGAATAAACATTTACAGATGTTTATAGTTGGCTCCCTTTAAGTCGACTCATTAAAGATCACATGATATTTGCTTGCCAGCTATTATATTTGTTTAATTTTACATTAATCAGCTCACAAAATAATAATATTCGCTTGCCAACAATAATATTTGTTTAAGTTCCACATTAATCATCGCACGAGTGATGTTGACAAATTATATTTTTAATGTTTATCCCATAGGTTTTGGGGGTCTTTCTTAGCCACCCAACTTGGGTGGCACCCAAGTAAGTGATCCACTCTTGGATTACTCACACACCCATGTGGGTGTGTGTGTGTGAGGATCCAAGGGTGGATCCTCACACTTGGGTGCACCCATGTGGGTGGCATGGACAAGACCGGTTTTGGGATTCATTAGTCCTGTCATGATTCGGGGGCATCGTTTCATGAATTATCTTTTGTTTTTTGTTTTTAATTTTTTTTGAATCCTATTGACATTTCATTAGTCGCATTTTTGTTATTACGTTTTTGTTATGTTTTGTTATGTTCAGCACTTTTAATACTTGACACCACATATAAATAGTGGGCCTTCAGTTGTATTTCCTTTTAGAGAACTATAGTCACATTTTCAGCACCTAATGAAGAAACTCCAAGTTTTACTGTTCTATTCACCTGGTAGTTAGAAATTTTACATGGTATCAGAGCGAGGTCTCTGAAATTTCAATCATGAATAAGTCTCGATCTGTCCCCTGGAATATTATTCCTGCTGGAAATCGCGAAGATCAGCAAGACCAGATGCTCACGAATCAAGTTGCAGCGAAGGAAAATGTTCCGAAAGAAAATGGTCCACTTGCGTTACACGGATTGGATCACCCTGGGATGATCCTTGTTTCTAATCCGCTGACAGGTATGAATTACATTCCGTGGCGTAGATCGATGTTGTTAGCTCTTGGAGCTAAATCGAAACTAGGATTTATAAATGGTGAAATTGAAATGCCTGAGGATGATGATCCTACTGGACGATCGAGGAAGGTTGATTTTATGGTTACGAGCTGGATATTGAACTCAATCTCTCGAGACATTGTTGAAGGTTTCATTTATGCTAATAATGCTAAGGAACTTTGGGAGGAATTGGCACAACGATATGGTGAGAGTAATGGCCCTCACTTATATCAATTACAGAGGGAAATAACTAGTATATCTCAAGGTAATATGTCTGTTGCTGCTTATTTCACTAAATTGAAGAGGTTGTGGGATGAGTATAGTATATTGATTTCCTTGCCAGCATGTACTTGTGGTTCTAAGAAGGAATTACAAGATATTGATGCTACGGTTAAGCTCATGCAGTTTTTAATGGGACTGAATGAAGCTTATGACAATGTTCGAAACCAGATCTTACTCATTGAGCCTTTGCCTCCTGTTAATAAGGCTTATTCCATGATACCTAGAGTTGAGAGACAGAGAAGTGTCCAACAATTATTTCCGGATGATGGTCCGGAAGGTGTCACAAGATGGCAAATGCACCGCCGCGAAGCAGGTGGATTTGGTAGAGGTGTACCTAATACTGGCTCATGGCAGGTTGGTAGGGGGAGATCTAATGGAAGAAGGTTTCTCACCAAAGAGGAGAAGGCAAAATTGACATGTGTGCATTGCCAAATGCCAGGGCATGAGATACAAGACTGCTTTAAGATCCATGGTTATCCTGAGTGGTTTAAGAAGCCTAGGGAAGCAAGAGGAAGACCGGTTGCTAATGCTGTTGATATAGCCAAAGAAGAACCCATGCATGCAAAGAATCGAGGGGCCTAAAATGCCGACATTGCGGGGCTTATTCATAAGGAAATTGCTAAGTATATGGAGTCTCTTGGTCCGAAAAGCAGAGAATGAGGTTTACTTTGCACATTTTGCATTGAGTAGTTTTGAAGGGGTAGATAGTGGTTCATGGATCATTGACATCGGGGCGGTCGACATATGTGCACTAACTCGCTTCTTTGACACACCTTACACATGTGCACACACATATCAGCTTTTTTCTTCCCAGATGGAACACAAAAAGCTATTACACACACAGAGATGCCATCTTCACTAACACTCTCACTCTTAAAGATGTTCGTTGGTTCCTACTTTCAAGTATAACCTCTATTCTCATTTGCACACTGATTGTCTCAAACTTCTCAATGTAAATGTGTTTTTCCCCACATTTTGCTTGATACAGACCGAAGATTGATAAGGTGCTTGCTATTGGGAAGGCAATGGGCGATCGTCAGCGAGCCACGCAAATTCCATCCATTCCGGCTTGACTTCTTGTACTCAAGCTCATCACTTCATTTTCAGTAACTCTGATAGTGCTACTTTTCCATGTAATAGTACACTAACTTTGGCATCAAAAATTGGGGCATGCCTCATATAGTACTCTTGAACATATACCATTTCTGAGGTCTTTGTGTACTCCTCGAAAATAAATCTTTGTTGATAAACCGTGATACTTGTCATCTTTCCAAGCAACATAGACAACCTTTTCCTTTGAGTGATTCCCATGCTAATGTATTGTTTGATGTTGTGCATGTTGATATTTGGGGACCCTATCATATGGGGACAAAATTCTGTAAGACTCCCTATATGTTAACCATTGTTGATGATCATAGTCGGGGAACTTGGACATACCTCATGACACACAAGAGTCAAGTTCCAAAGTTTCTTGAAAAGTTCATTTTGTTGATGAAAACTCAATTTCACACAAATATAAAGACCATTCGAACAGATAATGGTGCTGAATTTCTTGGCAACATTTGTCAATCCTTGTTCCTTTCTCATTGTATTGTTCACCAGAGATCTTGTACCTACACTCCACAACAAAATGGAGTTGTAGAACGGAAACACAGACACCTATTAAACACAGCAAGGGCCCTTCTTTTTCAGTCAAACCTTCCAATTGATTTTTGGCCATTTGGTGCCCTCACTGCCACATATCTAATCAACAGACTTCCCAGCTTGTTTGTTGCATTGGAAATCTCCATATGAAATACTCTACAACAAAGCCTCGGATTACTCAGCTCTTAAACCGTTTGGTTGCCTTGCCTATGCAACCAACATTCTCCCACACAAATCCAAATTTGATTTTAGAGCTCATAGGTGTTTATTCCTTGGTTATGAATCTGGTAAGAAAGGCTATAAGCTGTTAAATATGCATACAAATACCTTCACAGTCACCAGGGAAGTTCACTTTGTGGACACTATCTTTCCTTATCATAAGCATTCACCTCCAGATTCCTCTCTTTCTTTGCCTTGCTTGCCTCCATTTTTGGATCCTTCTTCCTCTACTACTTCTCCTTCCAACTCAGCTCCATCCTCTCCTCTTCCTGCTACATATTCTACTCCATCTCTTGATCTTTCAGTCCCTATTGCTCTTAGAAAAGGTTCAAAACCTCATAAACCTCCTTCGCTTCATGATTATGTTACCGTGCTACAACCCAACCATTGACTCTCCAAAGCAAGCAAAAGACCTACTCGCCGGTCTCTCAGGACTCCTGCTTCTTTTTATCCCCTGCACACTTTCCCTTACCAGGTATCTCCACACCTTAGTGCACATTATATTTCTTTTCTTGCAAATGTCACTGGCCTCCAGGAGCCTTCCACTTACAAACAGGCTTGTGTTGATTCTAAGTGGGTGGAAGCAATGAATAAGGAGTTGGAAGCCCTTGAGAAAAATCATACTTGGGAGATGACTGACTTGCCCCCTGGTAAAAAGCAGATTGGATGTAAATGGGTGTTCAGGATTAAGTTGAATCCAGATGGTTCAGTGGATAAATATAAGGCTCGGTTAGTGGCAAAGGGCTATCATCAAGTTTTTGGAGTTGACTACTTGGATAGCTTTTCACCTGTAGCTAAACTTGTCACTGTGAGATTGTTTATTGCAGTGGCTACCATGAAAGGTTGGGGGCTTCATCAGCCTGATATTAATAATGCATTTTTGCATGGTTTTCTTGATGAGGATATCTACATGACTCCACCTGAGGGATACACTAAAGGGGCTGTTGGACAGGTCTGTCATCTAAAGAGAAGTTTGTACGGGCTTAAGCAAGCCTGTAGACAATGGCATTTGAAGTTTTGTGGAAAATTACTTACTTATGGTTTTGAGCGATCGAGTTTTGATCATTGCCTCTTTGTCAAGAAATCTTCTCAACCCTATTTGGCTTTGTTGGCGTATGTTGATGATGTTGTCGTTACCGGGTCTGAGGAAAATGAGATTATTCAGTTAAAGGAATTTCTGGACAAGGCTTTCACCATTAAGGACATGGGCTTCGCAAAATATTTTTTGGGCTTGGAGATTGTGCGGACCTCAGCTGGAACCCATCTTAATCAACTTAAGTATATTTTGGATCTTCTTACTGACACTGGTTTGTTAAACAGCAAGCCAGCTTCAACTCCTATGCCCCCTGGCCTAAAGCTGGCACATAACACTGGGAACTCTCTTCCTCATCCTGACCAATACCGCAGGCTCGTTGGTCGACTACTCTATCTTAATTTGACACGACCAGATATTGCTTACAGAGTTCAGCAACTTAGTCAATTTGTTAACAGCCCTTGTGTGCCTCATTGGGATGCTGTGTTACACCTCTTATGTTATCTTAAGGGTTGTTCTTCTCAAGGTTTATTCTATTCATCTTCTTGTGATTCTACACTTATTGCTTATTGTGATGCGGATTGGGGTTCATGTCCTGACACCCGTCGTTCCTTAACTGGTTATTCCATCTTTCTTGGTGGGTCTCTCATTTCATTGAAGACTAAGAAACAACAGACCGTCTCCAAATCTTCCTCTGAAGCTGAATATCGGTCCTTGAGTATGACTATTTGTGAGTTGCAGTGGCTCAGCTACATTGCTCCTGATCTCCTTCTTTCCATCCCTACACCCATTCCTCTTTTCTGTGATAATAATCAAGCGGCCCTCTATATTGTTGCCAACCCGGTCTTCCATGAACGTACTAAACACCTTGAAATTGATTGTCACTTGGTGCGTGATCAATTCAAGGCAGGTTTTGTGCATCCTCAGAAGATCTCTTCCCAGTTACAAATTGCTGACATGTTCACTAAGGCTCTTGGCCCTTCGATTTTTCGGAAGTTTATTGCTCATCTCGGATTGCAAGATGTTCACTGCGTTCCATCTTGAGTGGTGGATATTGACATTTCATTAGTCGCATTTTGTTATTACGTTTTTTTGTTATGTTTTGTTATGTTCAACACTTTTAATACTTGGCACCACATATAAATAGTGGGCCTTCAGCTGTATTTCCTTTTAGAGAACTATAGTCACATTTTCAGCACCTAATGAAGAAACTCCAAGTTTCACTGTCCTATTCACCTGATAGTTAGAAATTTTACAAATCCCAATAAGAAGGAATGCCATCTCACTATTAATTCAAACTAACTTTTTTTTTTTTTGAAATTGATCAATATGATCACTTCTTTAATGACAAAATGAAAATTAGTCATCTTTTAAAAATTAAATATTTTTTTAACTATTTTGACAAAACAAATGACATTCATGTCATTCTACTATATTACTTTGAGTTGTTGATCAGTTGGCCTTCCTCTCTTTCTCTACTTCACTTATCTCTCTCTCAGATTTATCTTGTTCTCTCATTCAACTTTTTTTTTTAAATTTTCTGGCCGATCAATATTAACGACAATTCGACAAAATCTCGAAAAAAATAAACATTACATTTAAGTATCGTAATTCTTGTTCTCTCATTCAACTTTTGTTTTTCAAATTTTCCGGCCAATCAATATTAACGATTAATTCGATTTAAATCTCGAAAAAATAAACATTACATTTAAGTATCGTAATTCTTTTTTCATTTAAAATTTTGAATTTGTATTTTTCGTTTTTATATATGCAATATTGGTGTTGAATTTAGGGATGCCAATTTATGACACGACAGGATAACCTGACACAAACCTATCACGAAGTTAGCAGGTACAAGTACAATTAACCTCTAGCAGGTTCGGGTCAAAATTGGGTCGGATACGGTTAAAACACGAAATAAATAGGCCAGGTCAGGTTCACCCCCGTGTCGGCATGATTGATCTATTTAACCCATTTAATTTTACAATGATATATTATTTTCATATTTTGTGTTGTTTTAGTTAGTTATATGACGATGGACAAATTATTGCATTCTATTAATTTATTATATTTTTTATTTGTGATTTTAGTTTTTTCTCAATATTTTTATTGTTTTCCGTGTTATATAGGTTTTTGTGTCGTGTCCGGGTTACCCATGTCATAAACATGTTGTATTCCTATCGTATATTCTGACACGAATAATAAACGGGTCGTGTCAAACATGTAATGCTTTTGTCAGGACACGACCCGGGAATACAAAATACGACACGATTGACTCCCATAGCTGAATTGTAACTCTCAGAAAAATGATTAATTTGATATATTATATATGCAAAACATTTTTGAAACGAAAAGGTAATGTAAATTCAAAGTTTTGGAGAAAAATAAAATAACTGGGTTATAATAAGTAAATTTCGAAACCCGATCTCAGCTATGTTACTCGGTGGTAACTCGATATCTAGTTATGGTTACTCAATATTACATAACTGGATATCAAGTTAGCGTCTAGTAAGAGATTACAAAAATCTTTGTCATGAGCTAACTCGATATATATCCAATTCTGTAATTGCATACGAGTAATTAATCATAATTGGATGTCGAGTTACATAATTGAAACCCTCGTCATTATCTTTATTCACTCCAAACACCATTAACGAAGCATCAAGCTTTTCAACACAAACTTAAATTGTCTAAACCCTAAAAATTCTACAAATCTAACAACAAATCATAACATTAACAACTATAAACTAACTAAATCAACAAGAATTGTGAAATTAAAGGAATTGAATGGAGTGAGAGATACGCTCAAATGTCAGAGATTCTATTTTTGCAAGTTGACGGAATATGATTCTATTCTCAAGTTGTAATTGTCGAGTTATCATGATGATGTGTGTGTGTGTGTGACTCGAAAGAGTGTAAATTGGCTCGGGGCAATTTTGGATTTTCACGTGTCAAATGGCTATAAAGCATGTATTTGAAAAGATGGTTAAAATACTTTTGGGTTTGAAAGGAATATTGACTAAAAAAATGGGCACTTTTTTTTTTTTTTTTTTCTCAAACTATTTATCAGAATTGGAATCTTAATTTAAACAACATAAAGCTAAGAGCGTGTTTGCAATTTATTAGTTTTGGTAGAAAAAAATTACTTTTTAGCCAAATTTTAGGTTGTTAGTTGTAAAAATAAATAGTTTAGGGACTGTTTTTTTCGAAAATTCCACCCGGAGAAATTTTTTTGAACGGAATGTGTGCTTGTTTAGGGACTGATTTATGGATATTTACTGTTCATCCATATCCAAAATTTATTGGGAAATAATTTTTTAAAAGCAGTAAAAAGGCCGCAAACAAACAGTACTACATTACTCTACCTTTTCATTAAAAAAATAGTACACACATACCAATGCCTTAATTAGGCTTGACCCTCCATTTTCAATTTTTCTCTAAGTTCCACCTCATATTTGTTCCTCAGTGAACCCATCAACATCTTCACTCTTAACCGAAATTATTGACGGAACCGCATGCACGCGTTCAATCTCTCTCAACATTGTTGGTAGGGGTGGCAATCTCGACACACGAAAACACACTCGAACCTAACACGATATAAGCGGGTTAGGGTTGACCTATTTATTATTCGGGTCATAATCGTCGTCGACCCATTTGACCCAAATAATAAATGGGTCGATTTCGGGTTGACTCGAAACGACCCACTAAACCCATTTAACCCGCTTAAATAAGAAAATTCAATACTATTTTTAATATTCTTTATATAAATAACCCAAAATTCTCATTTTATCATAATAAATAAAAGGTTTATTCAAGGTTAAAAAATATACGTGTCATTTCGGTCGTGTTCGAGTTACCCATATATTAGACAGTCGTGTCTGGCCGACCCATCCGACCCAAATAATTAAACGGGTCGTGTTCGGGTTGAGCGAATTTGTGTAATTATCATGTCTCAACACGACCCGCGAACCCGAACACGACTCGAATTGCCACCCCTAATTGTTGGGACAAACTAAAATACAATGGCGAGCCAGGAATAACTACGGGGTGAATCGACACGAAATTAGGGTAGGCATATAAAAAAACTAAAAAAAAATACAAATAAATATTAACTAATTTTTTTTAAAAAAGGGGCGGGTCCGGGTTGACCCCTATCTCCGCCAATGCTTTCGGATATACAACCACAACCTTTTTTGGGTCCCCTATTTATTTTTTTTTGATTAATTTTTACTGTATGGTAAGCCATCCATTAATTTTAGTCATATTTCTTTTCCTTACATATTGGATGTAAATACTCCCTTCGTCCTAATTGTATAGTCCAGTATTCATTTTTTGGATGTCCGAAATATATATTCTGCTTTCCCTATTTAATAGTACTTTTTCCATTCTTTTACTATTATAACCCTGTTTAATATGCATTTTGTAATTTGCACTATTCATTAAACGAGGACAAATCAAGTAATTTTTTTACACATTTGTAATTTACAATACTTTTTCTTAATATGTATGAAAAGTCCAATTGGACTATATGATTGGGACGGAGGGGAGTAATAGACTATAAAAAAGATTAAATGTTTTGAAGAGTTGAATTATGAAGTATGATAATAGATTCGTGGGTGTGGTTCAATTCGTCGAGATTCGTAAGACATGTCAAATAGAATGAATATTATTTTTATTATTAATCATAGATTAATTAATAAATATTAGATTAATTCATTCCCTTATGTCATAAACTTAATTAATAGAAATACCTGACTCAAAAAAAAATTAATAGAAATACATGGGTTTATAAAAGTGGACCCATTAGTTGAATGTACTCCCGAGCTATTTTTAGATAATATAAGGAATTAGATAATATAAGGAAATATTAATTTAAAAAAACAACCTAATACACAAAAAATATCACAAACAATCATAATCTTAAACAGTAAATCAATCACATCAACTGTAATCATTATTATTTCTTCCACAACCAATCACACTCTACATCTTCTCTTTCATCTCCCAAATAAAATTCTCTTCACTTTTTCTCAGAAAATGAAAATGAAAGGAACGAAAGTACAACCAATCACAGCCTTAGATTGTTAAGTCCAAAGATGGCCAAAATTCATTTGGTAGATAGTGTATTAAATAAATATAGTTATGGTAGTGGATCACATTAGTCTAATTTGAGCGGAATGCATGTTGTGGAAATTGGTAAAAAGGCTGTATCTATTTATACATAGTAGGAATCACAATGAGACAAGTTAAAATCCAGTCCTACAATGAATTCACTCCTGCTAAACCTGACGTAGCGGGATTATATTTTTGGACCCGATTGGGCCAACTAGACCCATTCTCAGTATACATAATAACTCAAATTGAGTTTACGAGCTAGGTAGATTTATTGTAGATGATTTAAATATTCACAAACAACATTAATATTTGTTTAGGAAATTCTTAATAGAAATAAAGTCATATTTAGTTTTTGATTTTTTTGGAAATAGTTTTTTGAAAACACAACCAAATAATTTTCACTACAATTATGCAAATCTATGTGAAAATGCACTACAATAACGCAAATCTATGTCAAAAATACATTCAAAAGCTATAACCAAATATATTTTCATTTCAACAGTAAATTCAGGACAACAAATCAAACATATTATCAATTTTTATACGAATAAAATTTGAAAATTCATTTTCCAACATTGAAAATTGGAAATTGGACTTGGAAACACATCCATAAATATTTATCCAACACCGCGTTTAGCACCATCGATTCCCTTGATTTTTTAAATATATATCAATCATTTAAAATTGCGGAGGTCTTACATGAGACCGTCTTATAGACTTAATTTATGAGACAGATCTTAAAGAACACACAAAAATATGGATTTTTTTATGGGTTTGAGTTTGAGTTGAGATATTTATACAATACATAATGCAACAACAATATCATTAAAATGTTCGCCTAGCACATGCTTTTGAGATTCATTAGTCTTATTGCGATCCTCCCATAATTAAAAATGAAATTTACAAATCTTTATTGAGATATGACAACCTTATCGAGATCCGCACACTTTTATGACAATGATACTTGAATCCATCAATATTATCAACCAAGTTTAGTGGTCACCGTAGGCATATAAATTTTGTTTGTCAATTAAAGATTGATAAATGTTAAATTTTTATAAATCAAGATTTATCTTGATTTATTATTATTATTTTTTTTGATAATTATCACAATTTATTATTAAAGAGATAAATATTAAATCTTGAAAGACCAATCAAAGTAGAGTCTTTACCATATTAGATATCCAAGAACCCATCTCCTATAAGCTAAGTATAACTATGGGTCATAATCAAGGAATTAAATCACAATTTGAAGAGAAGAAATCCAACAAGCAAGAAGCGGTGGAGGAAAATCTCTCAAGGCAAGAAAACAGGAGATTCACGATGTTCAAGGCGAAATTCAAGGCGTTCATTACGGAGTCAACTCAAGTCCAACGTTTGACTCGAGAATAAACTATCAAGCCCTTGAGTTAATGTTATTGAAGTTCAAGTTCATCTTGGAGAAAGATCAAAGTGGCGGTTCCACCAAGAAGTTCTCATATCTAAGTCAATTATCACAAATCTATCACGTTTGATTCGAGATTAGGTTATCAAGCCCTCGAATTAACATTATTGAAACTCAAGTCAAGTTTGGAGAAGATCAATTTGAAGAGTTCATCTCCAAATTCTCAATTTCCAGATATTATATTTGAACAAAAAAATGGGAGGAAAATAGAGATTGTAACCTATATTTTTTATTTGATTTATATAAAATCTATGTGTCCTATATTTCTTGTTTGTTAATTTGCAGACAATAAAAATTTATGTTACAAATTCTTAGCACGCCCGGTGGGACAATCTCTACCTCTCATCTATTCCCTTCAAACCAAGTTCATATATCAATGAATATGGTCAACCATTCCAAGTCCACAAATGTTAACCATTCAATGCCGAACTACGAAGCCACTGCTCCAATATACAATCATAAGGGGGCAAGGGAAGATAGCTTGTCATCGAACCATGAAGTTACTCCTCCAACAAACATTAATATATGAAACTATTGCATCCATGGTGGTCCAAGCTACTTCACTCGAAGAACAACTTGCAAATTTAACGAAAGCCATTGAAAGACTTACAAAACATGTTCAAGAGCGAGACTCCCAAATCATGAAGTTGATAGACAAAGTTGACCAATTTGATTCCGGTCGTGTGATGGGAAAAGAAGTCGAAGCTCAAGATGATGTTGACACATTCATAAGGCAACAACCAAACGAAAAAGAGGAGTCTCCTCGGTGGAGTTGCAAGTCTCGTCGATGGCTTAATTCTAGTTGACCAACTCAATGAATTCATTATAGAAATTATTAAAGACAAGTTTGATGGAAGCTTCAAGCCATCCCTAACTTACACCAAGCCATACACATGAGAATTGACAATTTGAAGATGCCTGATGGTTATCAACCTCCGAAATTTCAACAATTTGATGGCAATGGCAATACAAAGCAACATGTGGCTCACTTCATTGAAATGTGCAATGATGCTGAGACTTATGGAAATTATTTAGTGAAGTAATTCATCCGGTCTTTGAAGGGAAGTGCATTTGATTGGTACACCAACTTTGGGGCAAAGACAATTGGGAGCAGCTGGAACGAGAATTTCTCAGTCGTTTCTATAGCACACGATGAACTGCTAGTATGACTGAACTCTCAAATCACGCCAGTGGAAGGAAGAGTCTATCATCAACCACATCAATTGTTGGAGGGACTTAACCCTCAATCGCAAAGATCAATTGTCAGAGACTTCAGCAATTGAGATGTGTATCCAAGGAATGCACTGAGTCTATGTTACATACTTCAAGGAATTAAACCAAAAACATTTGAAGAGTTAGCAACTCGAGTACATGCCATTGAGATAAGCTTAAATTTTGAGAAACAAGAATGCTCAAGTGATGTCAGTGATGATGATGATGAAGAAGAGGAAGTAAAACCATATTCAACTTATCAATGCTCCTAGATGCGAGCATAAATCATCTAAAGCTGACAAATTAAACTATGTTCAAATGCTTCTTGATAAGAGCCTAAACAATCAATAACACTCCTTGACATGAGTATAAAAGGTCCATATCTCGAATTCAAATGAATACTCTTTGATACGAGTATAAACTATCAATATGTCTCAAATTCAAATGTCCATTTTGAAGAGAAGAATCGAGAAAAAGTAGAGATTGTAACCTATATTTTTCATTTAATTTATATAAATTCAATTTGTCCGTTTTTCTTGTTTATTAAATTGGACAATAAAAATTTGTGTTACACTCATACTATGTGTAAAATGCTATTGGAGGTTTAATTTACATTAGATTTGTCCTTCAATTGTCATCATCCTTTTATTTTATTAAATAAATAGAAATATATAAAAAGAAAGAAAAATGTCCGATCACAAGCGAATCAATAATGTGCTAGTAACAAAAGCATTTTGGATTGAAAAAGCTTAATTAATAGAAATTTTGATTAAACCATTGTATTAATTCAATCACATCTTAATATTCATAAATACATAACAAAATACGATTACGTCAATATACCAAAAAGGACAAATAAAGACATAACAAAATAATGCAAAAATTCAAGTTAAAGTATGGTAGAGCTTAAAAATGTAAAAACTTTTAAGAAAGGGAAAAAATGACCAAGACTTATATTTTTCAAAATTCACAAATCAAAATATGAAAGAGAAATGCAATATAATTAAAGACCTTTTTTTCCCATTTTTCTATTTTTTTATTTATTATAAGATAAAAAATTGAAATGACCAAAATACTCCTATTTTTTCAAAATTTGAGGGGGATTCAAGTGGCCCCATTGGCCCCCTCAAAAATAAATTCAAAAATATGAGAGAAAATTGAAGGTTTGGGGGATGCACCTTTTGTAAAAATAATTAGAAATATTTGTCGTTGAAATATTTGGCCCCTTCACATCTATCTTGAAATAAATTTGTTATAAATTATAAGCCTCGGATCCGCAATATATATTTCCCATTGTATATAATATATAGAGGCTAGGTGAAAATAATATAATAATGATCGATCAATTAATTAACCCATGTTTTCGTTTACGTTCACCGTGTTATGGCTAGCACATTATTTGGGCGAGGGGAGAGTGATGGTTAGGAGGGACGAACTACTTTTTTTTCTTTGGGCCATGGTGCAAGGTAAGCACATAGACACCGAGTCGCACCTTGCACGCCACTTTCTAAAGGCCGGAAGGGAGATTGTTGTAAGATCCTTGTTGGCAACCTAATCACTCAAATTGCCCTCCACTTCGAACATGACTTGATCGGCCTACTACAAGCGCGGGGAGCTCGCGCATTGATCTTGAGATATGTGTTGCTATGAATTTAGTTGAAAAGATCAATGACCAATACTATCTATGTTTTCGCACACAACTCGCCAAATTTCGCTTCCCGACCTTTCCGGACTATTATATGTGACCCCGATAATCGGCAGATGGTGTTCCCATATGGAGGGGTAATTTTCTCCCCTACCCCTTGGCTCGGATCATGCCCTCATTTACCATCCCCCACAGGAATCACCGCACCATGGTTCCTCGCCTCATCCACCATCACAACCTCATGACTAAGATAACCTCCATGCCATTTTGACGGAACACCAACAATTAAGGGCCATGCAATCACACCAACATACCATGCTTGATTGCCAACAAAGTTTGCTCGACCAACAACAACAAATGATGGAACAATAATTTGGCGTCATTCGCGACATTTGCAAGCAACAACAACAACAATACACCCTTCTTTCTCAACTCCACCAAAGGCATATCTCTCAAGGACATTTCTCGCCCCCGCCACATAAGGTCGTATCTTTCTTTGTTTCATTTCTAGTTTCTTTTAATTCGTACTGTATCCCATCTCCTTCTTCACATTGGGGACAATGTGACCCTTGAAGTTGAGCGGTGAGATTTATTAACATTTTTAGGAGTTTCAACATTTGGTAAACTTTGCGTGAGATTTGCGTGTATTTTTAACCATTTATTTACTTTTAGTATTTTCTTTGTTTCTTTCCCTTTTTATGCACTTTATCAATTTCTTGCAAATAATTATGAGATGTCTTTATTGCAATTAGATAGATTGTTTGTGGATTTCTTATAATCATTTTCTTTCCCGAAAAAGTCCTCTTTTTGAGAACTTAAATTGTCCAACTGTTTTAAAATGCGTGACTCTAGTGAAAGGATGAACTTAGCCAAAAGAGTATAATGTCATGAAATTAAATTGGATTTTGCTTAAATAGAAATACTTTGTGTTATGATCACTGGAGAAATCCTAATTTGGATTAAAAAAACCGAAAACATGTGTGTTTATATTGTTATAAAAGGAAAAATCGAGGTTATACTCCTCGGTTTGTTCTTCGCTTAGTAACTAGGAGCATTCATGAGCCCATGTTTGTCTTTTACGTAAACGGCGGCACAAATATGAGTATGAGACACCACTCTACGAGCTTTTGAAAAGCCATTCAAAATTTAAACATAGTGGAAGTTTTTCTAAAAAATGTCCTAATTTATAACTATATACATGTATAAAAGACCCGAGTTTTGGATATCTCCTTTTATCATTACATTCTTGTATTTGGTTTGAGCAAATGAATAACAATTTCTGTGATATGACAAATGTGATGATTAACAATTCCAATTATTGAAGTCACTCTCTTTTTAACAAATTGGTCGGCTTGAAAATTCTAATCGATTGGCTCAATCAGGAACAAAAAGGTTAGCGATTTACTTCAATCATATCGAAATTGAGAAAATAGATACCTCTTTTGTTTTCAATCCCACTCTTTGTTTTAAAATTGCTTGAAGACAAACAAAATTTCCAAGTTGGAGGTGGTTTGATAAGTACCATTTTGTACACGTTTTGTTGTATCAATTCAATAGATTTTAAATTATTTTGTTAGAAAAATCATGGTCTTCTTAATTATTTTTAGCATTTTATCGCGTGATGTTTTTAACATATAGGTGGAGCAATTTGAAGCCAAAGATAAAGTTAAAAAAATCAGAAAATCACTCAACATGATTTGGGGGTGTCAAATAACATGACCATGTTAAAAAAAGGATATAAATTGAAGACAATTTGGAAAAAGGGTCCAAGACGGCCAAACCGTGTCGCCAAGCATGACCATGTTGAAGGAGATAAAAAGAGGAGAAAATCCGCACAAAACAAAGTGCGAACATGGCTTGGTCGTGTCGCAAAAACACGGCATGGCCGTGTCGGCCAACATGGTCGTGCTTGACCCCAATTCTCCACTTCCAGAGAAGCACGGCCTGGCCTTGTTGTCCAACCCAACAATGAAAGTGGAGCAATTGTTTAACAAAAGATAGACTATCAATGTATTATTGTACAAAAATGGTGTCTATAAATGCCAACACTACAACAAAAATGGTGAAAGACAACACTTTGAAAGGACAACATTATTTACTAATTTGTTGTGTGTTAAAGTTTAAACAATAGTTTTCCATAAAACTGGTGTGTGTTAATACAATTTATTTGTCAACATATTTTTGCAAATTTGTTGTATTCAACATCTACCACAACATATTTCCGGGTAGTATATTACAACATTCACAAAATTTATTGTTTATTTTATTTTATTATTATTTTTAAATGAAAAAAACCAACAGCTTTTAACTTTTTAATAATCGTTAATAATGTATCAAAAAATGTTAATAATAATTTTGTATTTTATCTTAAGAAAAAGAAAATATTGTAATTACTTAATAGTTTAAGATAACAATTAAATTATATCATTGAAAAAAGAAAATATCTCAAAGCCCTAGGTCGCGATTGGATATGAACGAAATTTTATTTTCGTAAAATATATTATTCTCTCACTTTCACTTTTTCTCATTTTTTTCTTACATCAATCACACCTACACATTTTTTCATAAAATACTAATCATTATTACACATTCTCCCATAAATTTTACTATTCACTCACTCACACATTTTTAACTATCAATCACATCTAATCATTATTTTACTATTTTTAAATCAAATCAACTTTCATCATTACATATCCATTCACACTCTCAAAATTTTTCCAAAAACTTTCATCGTAATATTTTTTTCACTATTCTCTAGCGAAAAGAAAATTTTCAAAATGAAAGTATATCCAATCGCACCCTCAATTCGTCTCTCTCTCTCTCAAGCCATATCTCGTCCGCCGCCTCTCCTCCACCCTCTACCGCTTAGCTAGACATTATTCTAATTTTTGTTTTATAAGAATAAGCTTCCGTTTTTTCTTAATTTGTTTATAGTTTTGTTGTATAGGGGTCTGAGCTGATTAGGTTGAGATGTCAATCTTCGACGGACTTCTTATTTGTGAGATTGAGGTAGTAATCTGCGTGAATTTTGTTTGCTTTTAATTAGATTGGTTGTTCCTTGAGTCCCTTTTTGTACTTAGATATTTTTTTTTTTTCTGGTTTTGGCTTTGTAGGTGAATAGAAATGGCTTTGATTTCCCCTCGATCCGTTGGTAGCAATTTTTATCTCTCCCTGTCTCTCTCAATTCGTTTCTTATTTTCAAACCCTAACATTTTTCTTTTCAAACATTGCAGTTAGTATTTGACTAATGGAAGAACTGGTATTCTCTTGACTGTTCTGAATTGATTTTACAATTTATTATTTTATTAAATTGGTATCAGTTGAGGAAATCTTGTGATAGATTGAGGTTGGGAGATTTGCTGAATTTGCCAATTGCTTTGCCATTCTATGTGAATTTACAGATTTGCTTTGCTCATTTTGCGAGGTAAGTTTTGTTCTTTGTTTTGCGTGAATTCTGAATTAGAAACTAGCAAAATTGTTCGGCATATTTCTCTAGTTTTTGGGATATCAATTGAAGGATGATTTTGGGTGAAAATTGGAAACTATCAATTTGATTTTGATCATTTGAAAATTTCAACTACTTGTGATCTTTCTACTTCCCATTTTTCCAATTTTATAATGGCTTGAACTAGAAAACAAAAGCATGATCGGGAGTAGTATTTCGAGGCCAACAACGAATGACAATAATTCTACGTCATGGGTTCATACACCTGACTAAGTTGAGTTATCAAATTGATAATTCAAATGCTTCCAAAAGAATGAGAGAGTATCCATTAAAGAGACCTTTACAACAAGAGAGCCATTAACACTTAGTAAGGATTGCATTTTGCTACAAAGATATTGAGCCTCATATTTAATGGCACATTTCTTTTTAGTTTTCCTGGTGTTTAGATCCTCTCAGTCATCGCAATCGCGATGAATATTGGAAAAAAGTTGTGAATGTGTAAGTCTTTTTCACTTTTTATGTATATGATGATTTATTAAATTAATGTATACTAGATGCGCATTCTTATTAAACCATCAACTGAATGTATGTAGGGCTTTAAAAGATTCAACGTGGAGAAGGGAAAGAAAGGAAAAAGCAACCTACATGGGACGTAGTTAAGGTATATCTATTTGTTGTCTCATGTTAATTGAATCTAGGCAAATAATCCTTTCTGCTATGTACTAATTGAATCATCAATAGTTCACTGAATGAAACTCACCAAAGGGGTAAAATTTCTTCATTTTTGTTTGTTCACTGAGTTGATCATATCATAGGATGTGTAGTCATCTTGACATGATATGAAATGTTATGACAACTATGTACTGATTTATCATTTATTTGTAATTGTATGAATTTTGGGGATTATGTGTGATTCATGTGGTTGAGAATTAATGGAAAGTGGGTGAACTTCCTCGTTAGTGTTTGGCATTACAGAAATCTCAAATCTGAGTTTATGTAGATTAAATTAAATACTTATCTAGTTTTTAAGTGGTTATGGTTTCTTAGTCTGGGCAGAGAAAGACTGAATTTTATATGAAGGATTCTAATTACCTAACAACTTGTTTCCAAAAAAAAAAAAAAGAACTAATATTCAATAAAAAGATTAACCAAGCAGACAAGAACACCATTGACTAGTTAACAAATATATATTCAATTAAAACAAACATATTTGCTGGTTCTGTGTATGAATCTGCCACTTGAGCATATAGCAGCATCATATCAGAGGCATAAAAATTGTCATATTCACTTGGTTGCAGCTGGTGGTTGTATTCATGATTGTTCTTCTCCATAATGTAAGTGAATTGTGGACTTTGATCAGATTATATTTGAACAATATAAATATTGATTAAAATAGAATACTATTCGTCATGTATTATCATATATCCGTTAGGAACATGGAGAGGTTCGCACCAACATATTATTATGTAGGTGTTTAGAACGATATATGGACTTGTTATTAACAAGTTGTTTCTAACACATGCTCCTAGACAACTTTGACGATCAACAGTGTGGATTTTTCGTAATGCGATATATGAGGCAGATAGTTAAAGAACTTACATCCACTGACAGTTCTTCGTTGCGAGCAATAGTAATTCTATTTTTCTAGACTTTCTTAATTTATATATTACAACGCCATCGAACTTTTTGTTTATATGAGGTCTGTATTTATTATTCACAGTTCACACAAGCTAACTACTCCCGTGGAGATATCGATTTAAGTGTGTTCGAGTAGGCACATTGCATATCAAATCATGTTGGCTAGTGAAAAGGTATTTAGAACTTATATTTCTATATTAAAAGTTTCTTTTCTATTAAGCAAAGTTGTGGGATGTTGCTTCGTTTTTACTTATGATTTTTTTTTATGGTAATTCATGTAGTTTATGGACGCGTTGATCTTTGTTGGAGTTACTATGGGGGATACTATTTGGAGCTACCATTTGTAGATCATTGTCATACAAAATTATTGTTGTTTTGGCACTTTGATTTTGGCAGAGCACTCTATGTATAATCGATATTTAATTTATGTTGTTTTGGGAATTTTATTTTGGTAGAATACTTTATATATAATCGATACAAAATCATTATTGTTTTGGGCATTTTGTGACATTGAGATATGAAATAGAATTTGAAGTAGTTTAATTTCATATTTTATTCTTGTTTCATAGGTTTAATTTGTAATTTACATTAGCAAAAATAAAAAATATTGTGCAATATTATTGCAAAATTCGCATTGAAACACAACCGTTTTTCATTGGTGTAAAACTGTTGTGGTTGGCAAAAAGACAACGGTGTAAAACTGTTGTGGTTGAGAACAAATACAACAGTGTAAAACTGTTGTAGATTGTTGCGAAACAACGGTGAAAAACTGTTGTCTTTTTGGATTTTTCTTGTAGGTCGAAATTAAGCCATCAATTCAAAGTTGAGTTAATATTTAGCTGAGATAGATCGATCAATTTTAAAATATCAGTTTCATTGATATGCAAATCATGATAACATCTAAGGAATCCCTAAACCTGTGTACTAACTTATAAAATACTTATCAATATATATATATATATATGATTCCCCGTGTGAATTTAATAAACACTTATAATTGTTTAATTGGCTCCTTTTAAGTCATCTCTTTAAGTTCGTATTCATCGGCTGACAAACTATAATATATATTTGCTTGCCAGCTTTAATATTAATTTGTTTTATTTCACATTAATCATCTCACAAACTATAATATATATTTGCTTGCCAGCTTTAATATTAATTTGTTTTATTTCACATTAATCATCTCACAAAATAATAGATATTTGCCTGCCAACAATAATATATATATATTTGTGAAAGTTTTGAAGGTCCCAAAATGTTCATTTTATCATATATAAGAGAAAGTGTTAAACCAAATGTTAACACTTCGTAAAACATGCACCGAAAAAAATAACACACAATATAATGTAAAATTTATCTACAAGTTATTTATAAGTGTCAATATAATGACGAAATCATTAGTCGAATTTGTATTATTTACAATTCAAATATCAAAGTATCAACTAGTCTAGTAAAACAAACTCCTATTACTCGAATAGACCGTAACTTTGTAAACAACCTCGTCCAACAACTTATTGAAAAACTTACTAACGCTCATGAATAAAACAATCATGTGGATGCAAACCTAACAACACTCTAATATGGACATGCTAGAAGATAGAGTTGTGAATGCATGGTCCAAGCCGAGTTGAGATTTAGATTATTTGTCAAATATTTGTTATTAAGTTTCGTACATGCTCGAATTTGGCTTGTGCTTGGTTCATATTTTAAAGAATTTATTCATGTTTGGCTTGCTAAAATTATTTAATTAATGGTCGAATTTGTTCATGAACATATTTGTGAACGTCTTCGTATTCAAGTTCGTGTTCCTTATATTTGTTCGTGAACAATCAATAATTTTGTTAGCAAATAATAAGCAATCAAACAAAATTGATTTTATTCGTGAACAAGAAGAATAAGTACTTCGAATTAAATAATAATATTTTATTAATAATTGAGTTATTAGTCAAGCACTTAGCGAGTTTGTTCATGAATAATTCTAAACAAACACGTAGGAGTTTGTTCATCAACATTTATAAACTAACACTAAAGGAGTTTGCTCGCGAGCTATTAATGAACAAATATGTAATTATTTAAACTTTAATTGTTTATTAAATGAGCCCTAAAAATTTGTTCATTTATATTTATTTAACTAAATAAACGAACATAAATAGATATTGTCCGAACTTGTTGTTTTTACAGACTGTTAATTAACAGCCCAACTAAAAGAGTCTATTCCCCAAGTTAGGGGTCAATGCCCCTTCATGGCTTGATTGGCCATCTCTAATTCTGCACAACATTAGATTACAAAAGTGGCAAGCTTATTGCTAACAATAGTTGTGAACCTAAAGGGTCACACACAAAAATGATAGGTATAATTTTTTCAATCAAAAAATAGTCCAAAAGGTTAGATAAAATTAATTAATAGAAATTAATTAATTATGACTTGATTTAATTCAACAGTTGAGTTAAGTATTTAATTGAATCTAATTGAATTAGGAAGTTGTTGAGTAAAAACTAATTTAATTGATAAGATCAATTAGTTTATAAAAGATAAAATTAGTTTAAAAATTAAACTAATGTAGCCAAATAAATAAATGGATTATTTATTTGGGCCAGATGAAATTGATTTTAATCAAGGAATTGAATATGGACTAGATCAATGAATTGAGATTAGTTGATCAAGCTTTTTAATTAAAAGTATAACCGACTATTTAATTAAACCATAAGGATAGGTCTATCCGGCGGATTTGAAAGAAAAGAAACGATGGGAGGACTTTCTTGTAAATATCCGGACAAGGGGTTATCTATATATGACAAGATATTATAGGATCAATCAAGATTATCCTACAATATTCTCCTACCGATTTTAGATTACGAACCCTGGACACTTTTATGGATATTGGATTAATTCTAAAAGTATCATGAACAAACAGTAGAAGAATATATATAGCACAATAGATAAAAAGAAAAACACGACTTCTCTTTGAAATTTGGGTGTTCTTGTTCTCTTGCCACGAGCTGCTGCTTCTTTTTCTTTCGTCGAAGAATCAAGAATCCTTTTGGTTTTCTATATAACAAAAATGATAATTTTATTTCACCAGTTGAATTAAGAATTGTTGTTCACTAATTCACTCCATATAGTAGATTGAAAAAGAAAATAAATTTTCAATTACTAGCGAAATCGTTGAACCAGTGCTTCTATCCATTGCGTGGACAATGTTTAAAGGAATGACACTTGGACCTCTCGAGACCGTGATTCGATGATTTACCTTGCAACGAGGAATTTTGGGTTCCTTCTACATCATCTTCAAAAGGAAGGTTTTTAGGTAAAAATATGAAATCTTAATTTTTACCACTTGTATAATTAGCATGATCGTTAAATATCTACGAGAATCCAATGTTTTATTTTATGTGTAATTGTATGCATGTGTGTTCGCATAACCAGTATTCATCATATAATCAAGAATCTCATCAAGAGGAAATCCCAAGTGATGCAGCTGAAAATTTAGCATAGATATTTCTTATCTTTTATCTTATGCACGACATCACCTATTTAGGATTGTAACAAGTGTCATCATCTCCTTTTAGCATTGTACCTTGGCCGTTGGTAGATAATCATTGGAATGATTGGCAGTATTCTTCTTGAGTAAATAAGGCACTGTACTAGATTATGAATATCACTAGAAACATAATAATCTTTTTAATTCTCTATATTAGCATCATGCAATTCTCTTTTTTTATATGTTTTCTTTTTATTCCATTTGTTTTCATGTATCAGTGCAGGAGCTACTCTGAATCTTTCTGTGTCTTGCATTTAATCATATTTAATGGAGAACGAAAGTAGTAGCTGTTGGAATAAACTTTAGTGAATTATATCACTTTAATCCGGGAGCGTTCATATCGAATTATCAAGAATTAAAGACTAGATTGCGGAAGCGTACCTAAATCCATAACTTGAATCCATAGCGGTTGAATCATTGGATTTGGCCTTCTAGATCTACACGTCTTGAAGTTTTTCGTGAGAACCCTTTAATTTTCTCCGTAGGTTTCTTTTCGACGATGGGATAGCGAGAATAGAATGTCATAAACGCGTGTGACTCAGGGACCATAACCCTTATATAATCGTGTTATATTGGGTATCCTATTTTAGCCCATCATTAAAATATGAATAACTCATTAAGTATCTACACATTAAAGGCCCACACCCTATTAGATACATTAAAGCCCAATTTCTTAAACCTAATTTGATCACTTATAAAATGGGCTTAACCTTAATTAACAGTCCACAATGCATAATTATTTCACATGTAAGCCCAATGTTGGATTATGATCCAACGATCTCCCACTGGGCTATATGTGTAACCTTATAATTATGTATTGTAAAAATAACCATATGAGCTCAACTTTGTCATGTCATAACCAAATGTATCTATAACCAATACGGTCCATTAATCGTATCAACATAGGATCAAAGCGCCTTCGTTACATTTATCGTGAACTTCGACCCATCAATGGTCACGTATCCCAATAAAATTAAAGACATGTATCATGATGTGGATGTGTAGCATGGAAATTTCATGCAATGTGATCTTAACATATCTATTGCCAATGGTCCACCTTACCTTAGTGAGATGAAACTATATGCCGTAATCAAAGTGTGAATATATGAAACTTTATCTCTGCAGAGTAAAACCTTAATATATCCTTAAATCAAGTGACTGAAAATGTGTCTACATTAAAATAACATTATAATTACAAACTCCCACTATAGCTGAATATTTTTAAAATCGTATATCCTGAATCGATTTGACACCCATATGAACAACAGATTCATGAAACTTTTTGGGTGACAATCCCTTAGTAAACGGATCCGCAATTATGGAGTTTGTACCGATATGTTCTATAGACACATGTCCACTTTGACTTATTTCTTTAACAATAGGAACTTGATCTACTTATCTTTAGTCTTCATCGAGTTCCTGTTGTTTGGAATATAGCGTTGTAGACTCAATGTTTGATCTATTTTAATACATCTACATACGCAGCCCCGTGACAAACTTTCGCAACTATAATCCATGATTTGGATGCCCCGTAACACGCTATGAATTTTGCAACCATGATAGAAGAGTCTATATAGAAGACTGTTTAGAACTCTTCCACAACTAGCAAAAATACATAGGCTAACTTAGATATCAAGTTATCTTGACATCCAATAAAATCAGAGTCGGTATACCAAATGATCTCAAACTGATCCGACCTCTGATATGTGAGCATGTAATCTATTTCTTTATCCATAAGTACCTTAGACTTGTTTGGTTTGCTTTTCAAATATTGTATATTTCTGACTTACTCATATATCTCGCTTAAGATTTCTACAATGTATGCAATATTCGAATGCATACATATTTGAGCATACATCGACTCCCCTCCACGATGTGCAAGGAATCTTCAGTATTTTATTTTCCTTAAATCATTTTTAGGGCATCATTTGAGATGAACTTGTCTCCTTAGCCACAAGGTTATCATTTAGTTTACAAGTCGCATGTCATTTTGAAGGACCTTTTCGATATAGCTCTTTTGTAATAATCCATAGTACTTTCCGAGAGTGATCTCATTGTATTTCTATCCTAACACAAAGAGACATCACCAAAATCTTTAATCTCAATATTCTTAATCGTAAATCTTTTGGTGTTGTGCAATAAGCCTATATTGTTGATGGCAAGCAAAATGTCATCGACATACAAAAAAGAGACATATACTTGCTCCCACGTAAAATATGGTACATGTAATCATCGACCAAATTCATCTCAAAACTAAACAAGATGATCACTTGATGAATATTTAAATACCATTGTCCATATTTTTGCTTGAGTCCATAGATGGATTTCTTAAGTTTGCAAACCATATCCTTTGAGTCTTCTCGACACAAAGTTTTTCGTTGCACCATATAAGTTGCCTCATCAATGTCACCATTGAGAAACAACGTCTTTATTTCCATCCAATGTAACTCAAGATCGAAGTGTGCCACCAATGCCATTATAATCCCGAAAGATTCTTCCAAAGAAATCAAGAGAAAGTCTCTTTATAGTTGATGCCTTCTTTCTCGTAAAGGCATTTGCGACAAGACGAGCTTTGTATCTTCCTCATTGCTTCTTGAATCTTTCTTGGTATTAGATATCCATTTCCAACCAATGAGTTTCAAACCTTAAGGCAATAAGAAAAGTTCTCGTCATTGTCCCTCATGGACTTAATCTATTCATTCATGGGCATCCATCCACTTAAAGAGAGTTAGAACTTTTCATGGCTTGATAGAAGTTGATTAAATCATCTTCCATCATTCAAATGTCACCTCATTTTCTTGGAGAAATACAATGTAATCATCTCGCATTGCACTTCTTCTTTCCGTAGTGGATCTCCTTAATGGCATGAGTTCTTGAAGTTGTATAGTTTGTTCATCCGGAATAACTTCAAACAGAGGTTATCCGACATTGTCTTGATTCGTGTCTTGAACAAGGTCATGAATGAAATTGCGATCAATGCCAACAATACTTGTGGAAATATCAACGTATTCCTCTTCAAAGACAAAGTCCTTAACTCTATCTCCCCATAAACTCAATATCCTCAAAGAACCGGACATTTATCGACTTAGAAATAGCCTTGGTTGTGGAATCATAAAACTTGTACCCTTTGGACTTTTGAGTATCCAACAAAATAACAACTAATTGTCCTTAAGTCCAGCTTTCTTTTCATTAGGCTTGTAAGGCCTTGCCTTGGACATTCCCAAATTTGCAAGTGTTTGACTAGGCTCCTTGCCCATCCAAAGTTCATAAGGGATTTTGTTAGTCATTTTAGTTGGAAACCTTACTAAGGATATATATCGCAATCTTAAGTGCTTCTTCCTAGAGTAATTGGTAAGGTAAAATGACTAATCATACTCCTCACCATATCCTTAAGTATTATGTTTCATCTTTTAGTAACACTATTCATAATGGCTAGCCGAACTTAGTGTATCTTTGTGGGACGATATTGCATTACTCAGAAATTAGCAAACAATCCTAGACGTTGTTCATCGAACCATCATATATGACATTGCATACACCACCACGATCAAATGTGATGTTTTTAATCCTTTTGTTGAGTTGATTCTCAACTTCATCCTTATAGGATTTAAACACGTCTAATGATTGTGACTTTTCTGAATGAGAACTTGTAGCCATATCTAAAATATCGTCTATGAACGTTATTATATATTGTTGATCATTCCAAGCAACCATAAAGAATGGTCTACAAATATCTGTATATATAAGTTCTAAGACGCCCGAAATCCAATTGGCTACAAATCTCTTTTGTTGGTTTGTTTTTCTACTTATACCTCGTGTACTTAAATGTATGTGTAGGTCCAAGGGGTGTGAGTGTAAGGTTTAGAAGGGGGTTGAATAAACCTTACCAACTCTTCGATTTAGTCCTTTTAAAATGTTGAGTTAATACTTCTGGTGAGTCCTTGATGGACATGACTAAGTTAGTTAATTAGCGAGTTAGTCACTCAACGACACTGACCGAGCCGTTGATGGAATAACTCATTGCTTTGGCTAAAAAAGACTTAACTCGTCTGTGATATATTTTCAGCGGAAGACTTAACACCCTTGAATTTGGTTAAGTTTGTTTTGATACTTGGTTTTAGCACTTAGTTAATTATCAATTGGATAGCAAATTAATCAAGCAAATATAAAAGTAATATCGTAAAACTAAAGTCTTTGAAATATAAATGACACAATAAGTTTTTATAGAGGTTCGAAGATGGGGTAATTCTTCTACTCCTCTCTTCTCCAACTCCGGGGAACCCACTAAGTATTGATCAAGATACAAAGTGGTTAAGTCGAGAATCCGAGATACAAGTCTTGATCACACTGGTGACTTGATCCTTTGGGACTCGGTCCAGAGATGCCTTGGTCACACAAATGGCTTCTCATACAACTCGGCGTCTTCACAGCAAATTTGCCTTGCTACTACAGCCCACTTGCTCAAGCTTCTTGGATTTGATCACGAAGCCCTCCAAAACTTGAGACTCGGTTCGACCTTGAACCTTCCTACAATCCTCCGTGGAATGTAGACCCTTGATTCTTCAAATGTTTCCTCTTCAACTGGTAGAAGTTGTCTTTCCTTCACAGTGAGTGTAGGATTGATTTCTTCGTAATGTAGGCTTGAGGATTGAATTTGAATGACTTGAGAATTTTTTGGTTACTGATTCGAATGTTAGCTTAAATGTTCGTAGTTCGAGGTAACCTTCTCTCAGAGTGATTCCTCGGCCTTTTATAGTGATCTTTCAAAAATCATCCGTTGAAGAGATAGGTTTATTTTTGAATGACACTTGTGGTCGTTGGCTTGTCTTGTTGCGATCCTTGGAATTTACGTTTCCTCGTATGAATGATTCTTGACTTTTCGTAGTTCGACCACAGTGCGATGCTTCCCATTGGTTTATTCCTTTTGCACGCTTCTCGGGATCGAGCACTTCAAGAAAGGCGAGATGGAGGTATTACTTGTTTAAGTAATTCTCTTGACTTGCAACGGATCTCTTCGATTATCTCGACTTGACCGCATTTTCTTAACTTCCCAGGTGACTTGAGTCGCCTTCCAATCATTGGATGACTCTTCGTCACTTCAACTTGAGATATGGCTATCTTGAGTTGACTTGATCGATACTTCACTCACCGCATCTGTTGCACCTTGATCGAGTTCCTGTCTTCTCTTCTTTGCCACACGCACCGCCTCACAAGCAGAGTCTTCCTTTAGTCTCCGATTTGTCTTCTTGCATGTTCGGGCATAGTGACTTGACTCGGCTCGACCGCCCTATCTATTACAATGCAATTTACAAAGAAAAATGGGGTGCGACTTTCTATTCTATGTTTTACATGGCATTTATCAAAATCTAAAAATTAATTTCCCAACAATTTCCCCCTTTTTGATGATGCCAAAACTTAAAACATTCATACAATAAAGTAACAAAAAAGATACGTATTGGACAATGCGTAATCACGAGAATGTATGCGTAGAATCAATCTTTTATTGAACATAACATTCTTGTTCTTTACACAATGTTTACATAGTGTATCGAGCATAAACAGAATTTAAAGTAACTATGTTGTTCTATATCTACACAAGTATAGAAATTGTACGATTTTATTCGATGTACGTAAGACTTACATAAAGATGTATTTACATAGTAAAATACATGAAGGGGTGGGCAAAGAACACTTCATCTCCTTCGCCGCTCCTTCTTTCATCTTCTTTAGCTCTGTCATCTTCCTCGACCTTTTTCTCTTTTTCTCATCTTCAGCCCGCCTTCTTTTTCTCATACGCCTTCTCGGGCGGCCTTGATCTCTTCTCTCCTTTTTCTTGTCTTTTCTCCCATAGCTGAGTTTGTCTTTTATTTTCCTCTTCAATTCTCTTCACATACTCAAGATTGTTCTTACCACCGGCAGTTGGCTGGCTACGTCAAATCGGCCCAATAGATCCCTCCTTTCTTGCCCGGATCTATGTACTCAATGTTTTTGGGCAGAGATCTAGGTCTCAAACCTCTTACTCCACCATCGCTTCTTCCTTCGCCTCGGGCGTATTTATCTTGGGGCCTTTTTTTTTCCCGGTGAGTGACTAAGCAGAGTGACCTACACAGAGCGATCGTGAGTCTGCCGCTCGTCGCCTTCTTCACATAGTTTGAGACCTTTTTCCCAAAGATACAAATCACTGTGCTTGAGCCATGGACATATTTGTGAAATAACCTTCGAGATGCGAGCGTCTTGAATTCATCAACAGATCTTGGCTCGGTTCCGTCATCTAAAATGGCATAGGTGTCTCTGCCTGTTGGAATGCCTCCATGTTGTTTCGTAATGTCCATAACTCGCATCCATCTTTACTTCCACTTCCTTCATTCCTACTTCAATCTGTCTTTTCTCTTTTCGGTCATGGGTACTGCAGCAGTGTTGGAGTGGCAGAGCGAGTCATCGGAGTTTTTGATGATATCATTTGTGACAAGACCTTGTTGGGGGTTTTAGCGATCATCAAGGTCACATCTTTCGAACCTTCCCCTCAACAGATTTTCCTTTCTTCTCTCTTCTCACTTCCTCATTTGTCTTTCCCTTCACAATTGCGTCCTCCTTTTTCGACTTCGATCCCTTCAAAGACCTTTTGGTATTCCTCTTCCCCTTTTTGGCATCATCAAAGAAGAGAGGAACCCCTAGAAACAAGCTAGCAAGCATGAAGTCTAAGCGGCGATAGTGAGTTCGCCGTCAATCTTGTGGGAGTATGCTGCACGGAATTCAGAGCGGGTGGCGTTGGATTCAGCTGCTACCAACTTCATCTCAGCCATGAGAAGGCTGAACTTTCGATCCATGTTCTCCTCTACGCGCAGGAGCTCTTTCTTATTATATTCACACAAATTTGTATCTCTCGTGGTGTGAGATTCATGCATTCGTTCGATGTGCTCTTGCATTCTTGTCTTTGCATCGCATTCTCGGCCCGAGACTAGCAATTTGTTGAACAATGTCCTGAAATATCGAGCTTGTTCCACGCGCATTGTCTCTGCTGCTTTGTTGCCACCATTCTCGGGATCCTGACAATTATGCCTCGCAGATCAGCAGTAAGGTTTGCATCTCTGTTATCCAGCCTCATGTCCAGTGAGGCCTGGTGCCTCTCCATCTTTTCAATCTCTGCAAATATGGCTTTGAAAACTTCCCGAACCTCGTTGCATTTGCCTCACTCGGTGGCGCCAATGCGTCAAAGTCATAGTCTGCTGGAACAATGGTGTCTGTGGGAATAACAGGATCAGGTTTATGGAAGCGCTCTCGATCTCTAGTTGATTCTTCAGGGAGGTCGTGTACCTCAGGAGAAAAGGGAAATGATTCTACAAAAGGATCATCACGGGCAATCGAATCGCCAATGACAACTTGTGCTCGTGAAGTCCCCGGTGGAGTCGATCATGCCGCAGCCTTGGGAGCCCGCGCTTGTGATGGACACCTTTGTTGGAGTTGTGGTATGTTGTGAAGTTGACCCGGCTTTTTTGCCGAGCCTCACTGCTGTCTACACAACTTCGTCGGTCTCATTTGATTTTTCCACATGAGTTGACTGGTCTCGCCATATCAAGCGTCATCGGGACGATGATGAGATTTCCATGGGTGGCTCATCATCAAAATTAAATGTTTGACGAATAGGCTTAAGGTCGACTTGCTCATGGTTGGAAGAACATCCTCGGCTGAGTCTTTTGGATTGGCAATAGGGGATGACTCGGCTTCATCTTCACCTTCGGATCCCAGAAAGGTTACATCAGATTATCCGGGAATCGTGAAAAGCACTTATCTTCTTTTCGGATGGGTCGATGATAGCGGGAGGATGTTCTGCTTGTTTCTTTACCCGGAAGTCTCAACCTCCCCTGGCCTTCATTACCTCCCCGCAGTCTCAATGCAGCGAGGCCTCGACATTCCTTCGACAATGTCACCTGTCTTGGGGTCTTCCGAGGTGGCATCCATCGGGGATCAACTCCATGGATTGCACTTTCATTGCCCCAGTGTTAACTCCCGGGCGCTTTATTCTGTGCCTCAACTACATCGTAGCGTCATTGGCCTCGCAGAGCGGTTGGCACTTCACCGAGACATTTTAATCGTCGAGCCTCGTCAAATGACAACTTGTTGTGTATTCGATTGTTGTTACTTCTCCACTTCGCCTCCGAGATTCGTTGTGGAGTCACTGCGTCATCCTCCGACCTTGCTGCAGTGGAGGAGTTTCCCCCTCGGCCTAGCTCACCGGTGAGTGACTTGGAATGGGGTCACTCATCTCCAGACTCCCGGCTATTCCCATTGAGTATTCAGCCGTTGGGGCAGGTGGTAAGACACCTTCATTAGGGGTTGGCTCGACTGGGGTCCCCACAATCCCAGTTTCATCGCCAGTTCCCTTAACACCTTCCTCCGAATGAGCTGGGGAAGTGGTGGCAGCGACAACAGTGGCAATATGTTGCACCACTCCCATAGGATCAATCTCCAGCTGTGATTTGGAGGACTCCCCTGGTCCCTCCATCATCCTTCGCTCATGTAGGATTCTGGATTCTTGCATTGCTTGCTGCAGTTGCAACTCTTCGCGGGCAAAGAGGGTCCTGATCCTCTTCACTCGATAGGACGCCAATGTGAGGATGTGTATGATCGGTGGTGCGGTGAGAGGCAGATGGCCTTCTCACGTGCTTCTTCATCCTCACCGCTCTAGCCCGTTCGTTTTCTTCCGAATCTGCGCAGATATTGATACAATTATCCTCGTCAAGAGCTTGCAACACGTGTCAACCTCAAGAAACCTCAAGAGTTCTTCTCCCCGGCCTATGAACTCGGACTTTCAAACCGCACTGGATAGGCTCAACTTCCATTTTCTCCACTCTCGCAGACGATTTTGGATGTCCGGATACAATGGAGAGTACATGATAACATCGTCTTCATCATTCTCTTTGCGGCCCTCGTTTCCGGGGATTAAGGGTAGAAGACTTTCGGGCCGCTCGGCATCCTCGTAGCTCTACATTAAGGCGGAGACACAACCTTGTCAATAGGTGATTCGGTTGTCTCAACCAATCCTTGTTCCTCGCTTGTTCGTCTACTGACTCGGTCTTGAATTGCCTCGCCGATCGGCCTCACAGACTTGGCCATTTCATCAATAACTTCCGAGACTCTACTTCTCCAAAGTAGTCTCGGGTATCTTTTCCACCGAGTGGCGACTCAGATGTCTTCTCAAGCTCGAGAGAGCTTGGAAATTCTTCTTCTTCTTTTGTTTTCACCAGAGGGACATCCGGTTCCACTTCGATTCATTGAATGTAAATGCCTTCATTGTCTTAGAGGCAATGCGCTTCCTTTTTTGTGGATCCTCTTCTTCTTGATCACCGGAGAAGGGATTAACGGTTCCTTCTCCACTGCGTCGCAGGGCAGAGAGACACGGCGGGGCGGGTGACTTTCATTTGTAAAGGCAGGTGCATATTTCTTTTTCTTTCTTTGCAGGGGCGGTCTTCTTGGCAGTGCAGGAGTAGCCTTCTTCTTTGGAGGAGAGGAGACACCAGTATCTTCAGTGGTCAATCGATTCCCCCTCACTCGTGATCGACCCTCTTAGCATAAGCTCTCTTCAGGCGCCGGAGAGGTTTGATCAAAACATCCTCTTGTTTACATGGAACGCCTTTCCATGTCGAAGAGGGACTCCTTTTATTTCCATCATTCGCCAATCACCAAGCCGTATCCAGGGAACCTCCAAATGTACCATCCTCCTTGAAGGATTTATTCCCAATATTCTCGGGCAGAGTCGCTATATACAAACTCAGCCTTGATTCACCTTTTTTTCTTCAATGATCGCAGCCATCACGATCAACTTAGCTTTGGATACCTGGTCAAAGCTTCCAAATTTGATGTCTATGCATTTGGCAACGATGTCCAAAGAATTTGTGGTAGTCCTCTTTCGCCAGACTTCTTATTAGTCAGATGACAACTTTCGCGAAAGACAATCGGACTTGGCTACTTCCTTCCAAGCAGAGCAGTGTCAACATCCTTCATAAATCTTCGGCACTCCTTCCGCCAAAGAATAAATAGTGTTCTCGCCGGATCCTCGCAAAGAATGGTGAACTCTTTTCCGTGAACAGAGGACTTGATGCCCTCATCGTGAACCTCAACGTTCACGTAGAACTGTGCGAACTCTTCCACGTAGGTCATTGGAAACTCCATTGACAAAAACGATTTCAGCCTAGATTTTTCCAACTTCTGTGCTATCTTTTTCACAAGGGTGTCGTCTGCACTGTTTAAGATCGCGTCGAAATCCACATTAGACCTAGTGTGGATTTGCTTTCCCACTGACAAAATCATGAGTAGATGCCATTTCTAGATGTTTTACCGAACGAAACTTGGAAAATGAACTTGAGGATTTGTAGGGTTTTGAGAGAAAATTTCTTTCTTTAGCCTTTGAGAGAGATGAATAGTTTTGATAAAGTGAGAGAGAATCGGACGAAATGGTTTAAATATACGGGTCATGAAAGGACGTGCGGGTGGTTTTTGGAATTTTGATCAAAATCAACGGCTTAGATTTTGCACGCCGATTGACCTTTAATCTCTCGTATTTAATGCGACAACATTTATATCCAATCATAAGCTTTGTGTACTGACTTTTCAGACACGCGTCATAATTATGCCGACGTCATTCTTAAAAGCATTCCCGCTTCGTAAAACGATTTGCGTTTTTGTCACTTTGCTCATAAATGACTCGAACTTATTCCTTAGCCGATTAACTCTTCTCTCTTTGCACATAAATACCCAACTGTCGCCTAACTCGATGCAAACGGTGATTCTCCGATACTGGCCGATTCACTTAGTTGATTTAAGAGTTCTCTTTTTGCCTTTTCGTGTTTCATCTCTTTTCTTTGATTCTTCCGAGTGTTAACTCACTCAATTAACCCCAATTCATGTTTGAGTTCTTCAAATCTTGATTCACATAATGGTTTTGTGAATATGTCGCCTAATTGCTTATCGGTTGAGATATATTCCAAGGTGATGTCCTTCTTTTCAACATGATCTCTTATGAAGTGATATCTCGACATCAATGTGCTTTGTTCTTGAATGCAACACAGATTTTGAGTGATTGCAATTGCACTTGTGTTATCACACATAATTGGAATTTCCTTTTCCTCAACCTCATAGTCTCTCATTCTTTGCCTCATCCATAAGACTTGGGCACTTGTTTGCCCGCAACTATGTATTCTAATTTTGTGGAGGTAGCTATTGAATTTTGCTTCTTGCTAAACCATGAAATTAGCCTATTTCCAAGCATTTGACATGTGCCTCGAGGTACTCTTCTCCCGTCAACTCTACAACCAAAGATAGTGTAGTCCGAATAGCCAATTAGCTTGAATCCACCTTCCTTTGGATACCATAAGCCAACTTCTTGGCTTCCTTTCAAATATCTCAAGATTCTCTTGGCTGCATCATGTGGCTTTCTTTTGGAGCAGATTGAAATCTTGCACATACTCCTACAACAAAGGTGATGTCCGCCCGCTTGATGTGAGATAGAGCAATGATCCAATAAGTGCTCAGATATTGTTTGATCTACTGTGCTTGCCATCCGCATCCATATCCATTTTGATCGATGTATTTATTGGTATTTTCACGTAAGACTTCTCCTCCATACCAAATTTCTTCATTAAATCTCGGTGTATTTTGTCCGACTTATGAAGGTTCCATCCTTTTGTTTCACTTGGAGTCCAAGGAAGAATGTCGCTCTCCCATCATGCTCATTTCGAATTTGCTTTGCATGAGATTTGAGAATTTATCACACTCTTTGTTTGTGGATCCAAAGATGATGTCATCCACATATATTTGAACAAGCAAAGATACTCTTCCCATCTTGAATTCTCAAGAGTGTTCTATCCACTTTGCCTTTTGTGAATCCGTTCTCGATTAGAAATTGTGATAATGTATCATACCATGCTCGGGTGCCTGTTTCAATCCATATAAAGCTTTCTTGAGTTTGTATACCTTATCTCCAAGAGTCTTCTCGCTCAAATCCTCGGAGGTTGTTCAACATATACTTCTTCTTCTAATAACACATTAAGGAATGCACTCTTTACATCTATTTGATATACAATAAAGTTCTTGTGAGAGTGCATAGGCAAGAAACATCCTTATAGCTTCCAATCTTGCCACAGAGCAAAAGTTTCATCAAAATCTATTCCTTCTTCTTGGCAATACCCTTTGGCTACCAATCTTGCTTTGTTTCTCACCACAGCCTTCCTCATTCATCTTGTTTCGAACACCCATTTAGTGCCAATAACATTTTGATGGGTAGGTCTTTGAACCAATTCCCACACTTTATTCCTCTCAAACTAATTTAGCTCTTCTTGCATGGATTGAATCCAATGTGTGTCATCCAATGCTTGTGACACATCTTTTGGCTCTATTTGTGAGATGAAGCAAGTAACGCGTTGCTTCTTGTTGAGTTCGATCTAGTTTTCACACCTTCTCTTACATCTCCAATGATTAGTTCTCGTGGATGGTCTCTCGGCCATCTTACATCAAAGGTTGGAGTAAGTTAGCTGGATTCAATCGTCTTGCAAGAGATGTCATTTTGATAAGCTCTCTCATCATCATTTAGGCAGATTTTCCATCTATCTTTGAGACTCGGCTATCTCATCTTCATCCGGATTTATAATTCCGGCTTCACTTCAACATAGGGACTCTTCGGCATGGTTGGTTGATTCACTTATCGGTGACTCTTCAATGTCTTCTCCATTTACGTTGTGTTCATCAAACACCACATGGATAGATTCTTCTCGTAACCATTGTCCTCTTGTTGAGCACTCTGTAGGCTTTGCTTTCAATTTGAGTATCCTAAGAAGATACCTTCATCGCCTTTAGCATCAAAAGCCTTTAAATTATCTTTGTCATTGTTATGGATGAAGCATTTGCATCCAAATATTCTCAAATATGCAACATTTGGCTTTCTCCTGTCCAAATCTCATAGGGAGTCTTTGTCACCGTCTGTTTATCATGCATCTATTTTGAGTATAACATGATGTGTTTATTGCTTTATCCCAAAATCTTTTAGCGAGTCCCTTCAAACTAACATGGTCCTTGCTTTGTTTCTTTGAGAGTTCTATTCCTTCTTTCGCAACTCTATTCTACTTTGGAGTCCTTGTCTGCAGATAATTCATGACTAATACCATTTTCAATACAAGATCGAGTTATTATACCATTGACAAACTCGGTTCCTCCGTCGATCTTATTTTGATAATGGTTTGACTCTTCTCATTTTGTATTCTCTTCATCGATTTGTGGTAGTTTCTGCAGAGTTTCTTTCTTCTTACACATGAATATTGTCCATGTGTATCTTGAGTAGTCATCTCTACTACTACCAAGGTGTATTTCTTCCCACTTATGTTGGTGGTTCAACTGGACCAAATAGATCCATATGTAGCTTGGTGCAATATTCTTGTTGAAGATGGACATGTCTTTTCTTTGAATGATGATTTGATCTATTTTCCCATCCGGTATGCATCACATATACTCTCCTTCTTGTATCTCGAGTCCGGGAAGTCCTTCCACAAGGTTACTTCTTGCAAGTTTGTTAATAGTTTTGAAGTTCAGCGACTCAACTTCTTGTGCCACAACCAACTTGATTCAATTGTACTTTTTGCTAGCAGACAAGTGCTTGGTATTGCGATTTGACCAATCTACCACATACATGTTCTTTTGTTTGCATCCTTGCAACACTATTTCATTAGTTTCAGCATCCTTGATTTGGCATACACCCATATTGAATCCAACATTGTAGCCTTTGTCACAGAGTTGACTTATGCTTAGCAAGTTGAAATTGAGGCCTTCAACATATGCAACATCTGTAATTTCTAATCCATTTTTCTTGATGGATCCAATGCCTCTTATTTATCCTGGAGCTTCATTTCCTCCAAATATGACTTTTGCACCTCTAACATCCTTGAATTTTGATAGATTTTTCTTATTTGTCATGTGTCCGGGAATACCATCGCCCATGTACCAGGTTCCCGCACTCACCGCTCCTTGAACCTGCAATCAAGGAAATTAGGTTTTAGGTACCCATACTTGCCTGGGTCCTGAGGGGTTAGTATTGTAAGATGATCCAACCAACCTATAGCCAAATGATTTGACTCTAAGGGGTTGCCATCTATCAGTGCCATAATCATAATTAATTTTGGCAAATTGCTTGGGGGTTCTAGGTTCATACAACTGTCTCTTTTGTCTGTATGCCTGTGTATGTGTTTTAGCAATTGCCTTCTTTGGGTAGTTGTGATATCTTTGAGTGTAGTGCCTAGGTGCATATGTGTCTTCGATGATAGCTCTTATGCCTTTGGAATGGCCTTTGCTGAGTTCTAGGCCTTTGCCGGCAGGCTTATATTCCATAGGTCTTTTCGATAGTTCACATTATTCCAATCGGCTTGGGTATTTTCTACCATTCCCATCATATGTGTTTCTTTTATAGAATTTCGGGGCTTTTGGTAGCTCTGTTTCTTCTTTGCAAGAGTGTCACTGTTTGGAGTTTTTGAGGAACTCGGCCGGATTTCTTCTCAGTTTGTCCTCTCAAAGATATTCAATCAAGTTGTTTTCCTTTTCCTTTATAACCAAGGCCAATTTGCTTGTGATTGTGCTTTGGAATAAATGTGTGTGCATCATTTGAAGTTTTGGATTTTAGAGATACTTCATTGCTTGAAGATCCCTTTTCCAAAATCACTTTTGAAACTTGACATAGCATAGAGAGGAATTAAATCCTAAGTCCTGCCTTGTCTCCACATTCTCTTTGACTCATAATAAGATCATCCAATGATTTGGATGCCTTAGTGAATGAGGCTATCACATTTTGAGGTCATTCTCCCTCTTTTCTATAGCGGACTATCTCTCGCTAATAACTTAAAGCATTTTCAACCTTTAGACTTTTATTCTCATCGCCTATTTGACTTAGAGTACTCAACTCCTTAGTCATTTGTGAGTTTGGCTCTTGAGTAGTGTTTTCCTCATTTAGTAGTGTGTGTGAGGATTTAATATGTTCAAAATCTTTCATCATTTTGCCTAATGAATCATAAAGATCAGTGGGTGATGAAGTGTGTGTGTCACAATCACTATCACTAGTATCTGAGTGTGATGAGTTAGAGTGTACCTCATCTTCTTGGTCGGGATGGTTTTGTTCTTTAGCCATTAGACAGATAAACTTCTTTGAGTCACTTGAGTAGTCGGCTTCACTACTCTCCGAGTCTGTTTGTGTCTTTTGACTTGATCAGATGTCAAATCATCTCTGCACCCAACATTGCTTTCTCTTTTCCTCGCCTTCTTTCCCTGGAGACTTTTCTTTCCTCTTCATTCCTGTATTTGTTGACTACATGATATGGGCATTCAATGGCATAGTGACCGGGTTACTGCAGGTTCCAACATAGATTTTCAACTTTTTGATCGTTCTTTCCATCCTTGGATTGTCGGCTCTTTGATATTCAACTTTTTGATGCTCTACTCTCTTGGGTGGTCTTTCTTCCTTGACTCGGAGGGAGCCGAGTGTCTTCCGGAGGATTCACCTTTGCTTCTTTTGTAGTTCTTATTGAAGAACTTGTTGAACCTTTACCCATCAGGGCAATCTCCTCTTGGTCAATGACTTCTTTGACCTCGGCTCTCTTGCCATCCTTAACAATTAGAGCAACAGTTTTGGGCACAAATTGTTTCTCTTGGTCTTTTCTTCTCACTCAAATTCGTAGGCTTTGAGATCTAAGAATAGTTCATGGTTAGATGTCTTTGATAGGTCCATGGAGTGTCTCATTGCCATGACTTTCATATCCCACTCGGTTGGGTGACTTCTTAGAATCTTCATACACATTTCCTTTTGTGTATATTCTTTTCCAAGTGCGATAGTTCATTGGTGATTTCATGTGAATCGAGCATCCAACCGATCTAAGGTTTCTCCCGCAAGCATCGAAAGTTTTCAAATTTTTGTACAACCACATATAGTTTATTTTCTTTGATTTGCTCCGAGCCTTCGCAAATCAAGGTTAGCTTGTCCTGATTTCTTTTGCCGTTTTGCATGATTTGACTCTGTTGAACATGGCTTTGTCCAAAGTTTTGTAAAGAATGTCCTTGGCCACATTGTCCAAGTTATATCTTTTCTGTCATCATTTGTCCATTCGACTCTTGGTTTTTCAACCATGATGTCCGGGAGCAACATCCTCTTCACCTTCACTGCACTCTCCTTACTTTGTGTTCACTTTTAAGATTTGGAGTGGCCCATCTTCTATCACTATCCACATCTCATCGTGTAATGCCGATAGATGAGCTTGCATACGAATTTTCCAATCATTAAATTCTTCAATTGTGTGAACATAGGGACGCCGCGTGTCAAATTTGCTTCCATGATAATAACCTTTGAATAAAAGAGTTTTGAAAGATTAAGTACTAAAACAAGCTTTGAAAATTTTGGAGATCTAGTTCAAGAACTGTGCATGGAAGGCTCAATGAACCAACCGCTCCGATACCACTTGTAGGTCCCAAGGGGTGTGAGTGTAAGGTTTAGAAGGGGGGTTGAATAAACCTTACCAACTTTTCGATTTAGTCCTTTTAAAATGTTTGAGTTATACTTCACAGTTGAGTCCTTGATGGACGACTAAGTTAGTTAATCAAACAGAGTTAGTCACTCAAATGCACATTCGAGCTGTTGATGGAATAACTCAATTGTTTTGACTAAAGACTTAACTCGTCTGTGATATGTTTTCAAAGTGGAAGATTTAACACCCTTGAATTTGGTTAAGTTTGTTTTAATACTTGGTTTTAGCATTTAGTTAATTATCAATTGGATAGCAAATTAATCGTGAGATATAAAAGTAATATGCGAGAAACTAAAGTCTTTGAAATGTAAATGACACAATAAGTTTCTATAGAGGTTCAAGATGGGGTAATTCTTCTACTCCTCTCTTCTCCAACTCCCCGGAGAAATCCACTAAGTATTGATCAAGATAGAAAGTGGTTAACAGTCCAGATACAAGTCTTGATCACACAAGGTGACTTGATCCTTTGGGACTCGATCTGAGATGCCTTGGTCAACAGTGGCTTCTCGTGACGACTCGGCTTATTCACAGGCAGCTTTGCCAAGCTGTAGCCCACTTGCTCAAGCTTTTGGATTTGATCACGAAGCCCTCCAACAACTTGAGACTGGTTTGATCTTGAACCTTCCTACAATCCTCTCGTGGAATGTAGACCCCTTGATTCTTCAAATGTTTCCACTTCAACCGATAGAAGTTGTCTTTCCTTCACAGTGAGTGTTGGATTGATTTACTTCGTAATGCAGCTTGAGGATTGAATTTGAATGACTTGAGAATTTTTTTGGTTACGATTCAAATGTTAGCTTAAATGTTCGTGGTTCAGGTAACCTTCTCTCATAGTGATTCCTCGGCCTTTTATAGTGATCTTTCAAAAATCGCCGTTGAAGAGATACGTTTATTTTGAAAGACACTTGTGGTCGTTGGCTTGTCTTGTTGCATTCCTTGGAATTTACGTTTCCTCGTATGAATGATTCTTGCCTTTTCGAGTTCTCGACACAGGTGCAATGCTTCCCATTGGTTTATTCCTTTTGCACGCTTCGGGGATCGAGCACTTCAAGAAAGGCAAGATGGAGGTATTACTTGTTTAAGTAATTTTCTTGACTTCGTAACGGATCTCTTTGATTATCTCGACTTGATCGCATTTTCTTAACTTCCCCACGTGACTTGAGTCGCCTTCCAATCATTGGATGACTCTTCTGTCACTTCAACTTGAGACATGGCTATCTTGAGTTGACTTGATCGACTTCACTCACCAGCTGCATCTCACCGCACCTTCGAGTTCTGTCTTCTCTTCTTTGCCACACTCAGCTGCCTCTTCACAAATGAGTCTTCATTTTAGTCTCCAGTTGTTTTCTTGCATGTTCAGGCATAGCTGACTTGACTCAGCTCGACCAGCCCTATCTATTACAATGCAATTTACAACAGAAAAATGGGGTGCCAACTTTCTATTCTAAGTTTTACATGACATTCATCAAAATCTAAAAATTAATTTCCCAATATTATGGACTTATTGGATGAAGTAATAATGTCTGTGAAATAAAGGTTATTATAAAGAATCGAACTAGCCAATTTGAATCATGAGACAAACTAAAATTTCAACCATGAATGAACATGAATAACCGAATTTGTCCAAAGCGTAAATAGAAATCAAGTTCCAAATAAACATCTCATCTAGATTCAAATAAAATCCAAGACTTAACAATAATATTTTCCTATTATTTCAACCATAATTATCTTGCCTTTGCCTATTTTGATGTATCTTTCACCATCATTTAGCTTTTGGCAATAGAGACAACCCTTCTAGATATACATCGGTGTGAGTTGATGAACTAAAATCTTTCCACCATGTGTGTGAATGTAAGGGAGTTAAGTTAAACTCAAAACAAATCATAACTAAGCAACGATTTTATCCTTCTACATTTTTAATTCCTTGCCTTTTTGATGGCGTCGAGATTGCGCTTAACTTAATTAGCGCGAGTTGATTGCTTGTTAGTTGACACAGCATTTCGTTGAGTCTGTAACTTTGATATCTTTTCCTTATTAATAATTGCCTTGTCTAGGGATAAGTATTTCAAATCATTATTCTAATTGTTATTTTGTTCCTTATTAGAATAGGTTCGTTTTTTTTGTAGGAGTTTGGAGTCCATATTTAAGACAATTGCTTTTTTTTTTTTTGAATCATTGAAATTTTGTTTAATAAAAATTCTAAAGGTTTTACCTTTCGTCGTCAACACCTTGTCGTATTTTCTATCGTAAAGCTTACGATTGTGTTTGAGAGTTCTTGTTCTTAGTTCATTGCGTCACTTTTATTCTTTGAAGTTAAGGCAATATTAGCCCCTTTTGTCTCATATTGTTTTAACCTTTTCTCTTTCTCGAGCATAGTATGAGATGACTCATTTAGAGAGTAAAACTCTTTTTAATCGTTGACTCACCTTAAATCAAGCTAAACCATGTTGAAAGAGATATCAAAAGCAAAATGCACTAGCAAGTACTCAAAAGCAATACGAGACATATCTATAATTTATTCTTGATATCGCTTTACTCTCATACCTTATTGAGATCGTATTTGTCAAAAGCGCACTAAACTGAGCCTTTCGTTCTCAACAAATGTTTTCTCAATATGCGCAAGGAATTCCATAACTATAGTGACAATTCTAGATAAAGTGCCCTTTTAGCATAAAAAGATATATTGATCTTGTGTAAATATAAGCGAGGAATATACGAACTTAAATCCGTAAAATCAACAATATACAAATCATGCTCACATAAATCTCGGAATCCTAATAATTTCAAATAATGGTAAATCCCAACTCAAGACATCTGGCACTCCATTAATATTTCATCTGTGGACAAAATATTAACTTGTAATTGATATCTTGGTGCGGTAATCAAACATCGATAATAAGAACATATAAAACAAGAAGATCGATTTGGGCCGATTTAGTGTTCATATGTAAAATCGAATAATTACCACGCATTTATTACCACAGTGCATCGCGTAATTTTAATAAATATTCACCTTCCTTTGGGCGGTTAATATTCGCATACGTTACACGCACAACCTTTTATATTCTAAAATGAATTAATTTCTACAAGAGAGGTCACTTTGGTGACATGTTGCTTCAATTAACTCATCTCGAATATATAAATCCATACCAATATTCGAATTTAAAATTAAATTCCAAGGTCACAATTACTATAAGGTTTTTTCTTATTATTTGAGGCCAATTTTAAAAATAAACAAACTTTAATTGAACCTCAAAATTAAAACCTTTTATAATAAAACCCTAAAATTTCTATAAAACAAGAATCGGGCCCTTAAAATAAATCTTATTAGCAGTAAGCCAAAATGATATAATTGCAAAAGAATCCAAAGTCAAGGCCGATTTACAATAAAAATACCCAATTTTCAGAAAATTGCAAATCAGCCCCAAATCCCTAATTTTTGTTGCAATAAGGCCATCTTCTCCAACCCAACTCAAATATGTCACCTTAACCCATCTCCTCCCCTCCACTCCGTCGGCCATAACCAAATTCCACCGTCTACCACTCATCCTCTAGCACAAACACCACATCTCGACCACCGATTCGGCTACACACGCCGCCACGAGAAATGGCGAGAAACATCTCGCGTTCGCTAATAGCCCAGTCTCCATGAATTTTCAAGGAGTTTGCGCGCTTCGCTTCGATGGTTTGGCTATGGTGGTTTGCCAAGGAGAGAGGGGAAGCCAAACCGGGTTTCAAACTTTCGATTCGTTTTTTTATTATTATTAAACAAAGCCCTGAATCAAAATCTTGAAAATAAAAAACGGATTTCCAGATTATTCTAAACCACATCATCGAAAGCTTTCAAGAATTCCACAAATGATTTTGATTCTTGTAATTGAAAGTGGAAAACGTAATTGAAAGTTGCTTTCAACCCAATCCAGCCAATCCCATTGATTTGGAAATCGAAAAGACAAAGACAAACAACTAATGAAAAGAGCCAAAGCAATGGTGGATGGGACTAATCCGAATGTAGTGGAAAATAGAAATATTGAGGATCGCCCACCAGGGGCCGGCATTCAGACAAAATTGTGGAAAGGCCCGCTAGAAGGGCAGTTAGGACTACTTTCACCAGAGGTAAGCCAAACTTATAACGGGCGTGGCCCATCTTCCTATCAATGCAAATAATTTTTAACTAAAATCGGCATTGATCCGATGGTGTCACAAAACCAATTTGGGGACAGAGCGTTGAGGATCCAAACGCGCATCCGTGCCCTTTCTAGAAATTTGTGATGCAGTTAAGATGAATGGTGTTTCAGGGGATATCATCCGATCTCGCCTATTAGCATTCTCATTGCGTGATAAGGCTAAGGGATGGTTATGCTCTTTAACACCACTAGGGATAATTGGGCGAGAACTAAGTCGGCGTTATCTAGTCAAATACTTTCCCCAAGAAGATCTTCGCAATCAAATCGAGATCGCCCATTTAGGCGGTTAGATGTTGAGCCTCTAAATGAATCATGGGATAGATTCCGGTAATTGTTAAGGAAGTACCCTCAACATGGATATCCCGACTACCAACAGGTTTAGTACTTCTATAATATTTTGAGTGACAACCCAAGAACAAGCATAGATGTTGCATCCGGAGGTGCACTACTAGGTAAATATCTTGAGGAGGCATCGAATTATTAGAAGAGATGGCGAACAACGATTACTAATGGCCATCCGAGAGATCCGAGGATAGCGTTTATCGTAGAAATTCGAGAATGAGGATAAGATCGCCATATCACGTAACAAATATCCATGCTAAGTATGAAATCGATGCGATGCAACAAGTAACTTCAAGAGAGGTAATAGTGGGTGTATAAGAAGCAAATTTTGTAGGGCAAAGCAGGACTACAACAACTACGTAAATAATCGACACAACATCACTACAACTGGGCAACCAAAGGAACAAAAACCATCTCTCGGGAAGAGATGTGGCTCCATTCATCGGAGAAACTATAGCTTGACTAAACCATGATGAAGCCAAGATTGACAGTAATCAAGGAGCAGTGTAACTCAATTAAATACTAACATGAATGATAGATTGAAATTTTTGGAAAAGCAGGTGGGGCAAATTGCTACGTCAAGACAGGGCCGACACCAAAAAGGCAAATTCTCGAAAGCCTTAAAGACAGATTCGAGAACAAAGTGCCAATCCATTCATCCGAGGAGTGGAACAAGTTATGAAGGTCCAAAGATGCCAATTGATCAAGAAATAGAAGCAATCGAGGAGCAGGACACAACAGAGGAGGTGGCGCCACCCCTATTGAAAAAGAAAAGTTAAAAATCGCCCCAACCATTGCAAGAATCGAGGTACCTATCCCTTTTCTCGCAAAGATTTGAGAAAAAGGAATTTGATGATCAATTTCTAAAATTTTTGGAAATTTTTAAGAAAATTCAAATCAATATACCTTTATGGATGCACTTGAACAAATGGCAAACTAAGCGGAATTTCTTAATTATATCATGGCAAAGAAAAGAAAAATCTCGGAATATGAAATGGTGAAATGGACAGAGGAGTGTAGTTCAATTATTCAAATGAAGTTACCACAAAAATGCAAGGATTCCGGGAGTTTCACGATTCCATGTGTAATTGGGGGAACAACCTTTAATAAACATTATGTGACTCGGTGGAAGTATTAACTTGATGTGTTATCTATATTTCAAAAATTGTAATTAGCGAATTAAAGCCTACGACAATTACTATGACTAGCGACGCTTCGGTAACATATCCAAAATGGGTGATTGAAGACGTATTAGTAAAGGTAGACAAATTCATCTTCCCGCATACTTCATTGTGTTGGAGATGGAAGATGACCAAGAGGTTCCATTAATTTCGGGAAGACCATTCTTGGCCACAAAGAATCGATGTGCAAAAATGTGAATTAACATTGCGAGTAAACGATGAACATCGAATCGATGAGCAAAAAGTGAATTAACATTGCGAGTAGACAATGAACATAATATTGTAAGTCCAAGTGGCTACGATAATCTAGAGGGGTAAATAGATTATGCTTATTTTCGCAATTATGCCCTCTTTTTCGAATGTAATAAGCCAAGACAAGAATGGAAGTGCGGGAAGTAAACAACACGCATCAATTTATAGAAGTTCAACCCACCTATGGCCTAATTCTCTACCACACCAAAGATCTTGGGATGGATTTCAAAAAGAAAACAAAGATTTTATTAATTACCACAATTAATACAACATCACCTTACAACACCTCTTTGGAGATTACCACAATCTCCTTGAAGATTACCACAATCTTCTATGGCACCGTGGTGAAGATTACCACAATCTTCTATGGCACCGTGGTGAAGATTACCACAATCTTTCGACTTGAAGAACACCAAATTCTTCAACACCTCAAAGAGCACCAAACTCTTCAACAAAAAGATTACGCAATCTACTTACACCTAACACCGAGATCACCCAAGTGTGTTCTTACCACAAGAACACTCACAAGGATATCTTGTGTTGAATGATGAACCCAAATTCAAGATTACAATTCGATAATGAATTATACAAAACTTTGAGTGCAAGTGTAATCAAGAATAAAGCCTACACCTCAAGATGTGAAAGTGAATGACCTTAGGCTATTACGACAAGAATATTGAAATTGAAGAACAAAAGTGTTTGCTTGAATGTATCTTGTTGTGTTGTAGTATTCTCTATTGTTGTGTTGATTTAATTCTTCATCTATATATAGAGGATGTCTTGAACTTGATAAGCTCTTCCTAGGAGATTGAAATCTGTAAGAAATTGCAAGACAAATGAAGAATATAGTTGTTAGAGATCAACACCCTAAATTGAGAAAAAAGTTGCCTCACGACAACGATTAGATTTCTTTGTCAAAACGGTATGGCGACCGATCGATCGCAGAGATAGGCGTTGAGCGAGATAAATCCGAAATTACATAGGGCGACCGGTCACCATGGGGTTCGACCGGCCGACACCCACTTGGACCGGTTGCCCTCTTCAAAAATGCAATACGAGAGGACGACCGGTCCACGCATATAGGGCGACCGATCCACCTCCTCCCTTTTTTAGCAAACAGGTTATTCTCTGTTTTGCACAACTTTCAGATACGGGTTGCCCTATAGGGCGACGGTTGACCTCAAAACAGGAGGAGTTGTCTAATTTTTGTCGAAAATGAACTTCAAAAAATACTCCAAAAAATTAGTAAAAACATTTTATATCGATCGGAAGTATTTGGAAAATATTTAGAAATATTGTTTTGGTGTAAAACACATTAACACAAAATCATCAAAAGTGTTGTCCAATTTTTGTTTAAAATAAACTTTAAAAAATACTCCAAAAATTAGTAAAAACATTTTAAATCATTTAGGAGTATTTGGACAACATTTAAAAATATTTTTGGTGTAAAAACAAAATCATCAAAATCATGATAAAAATATTTATCTAACAAACTCCCCCTTTTGATGATTACAAACCAAAACAATTTAAAGAGGTCGATTTTGAAAACATAACAATTTTACCGGTTAAAAATAAACTATCCATTGAGAGTGACAACATTCCACGCATTGAAAAGGGTGTGAGAACGTGGTAGCCGATCATCCTCACGACTTGAGCAAACAACTAATGAAAGGCACAACAATCAAAGAAACATTTTCGGATGCATTAATCCCGATGGTCAAAATGGCCATCCCCGTGACGCGTTGATATTGTCGATTATTTAGTGAGCGGGGTTTTACCACGTGATATCACATATCATGCTAAGAAGAAATTTCTTCATGATGTGATATATTTTCTATGGGACGAGCCTCTTTTATTTAAAAGATGTGCGATTTAGTTATTAGGAGATGTGTACCTCAAGAAGAATGGGCAAGCATTCTAGAGCAATGTCATTCACCACCATGTGGGGGCTACTTTAGGCCAACACCCACTCGCATCTAAGGTATTATAGTTCGGTTTCTTTTGGCCTTCTATTTTCAAAGATTACTATAAGTTTGTTTTGCGGTGTTTGATAGGTGTCAACGTATGGGAAACATTTCAAGGCGATTCGAGATGCCATTAACTAATATCATAGAAGTGGAATTGTTTGATGTTTACGGTATAGATTTCATGGGACCCTTTCAGCCTCAAATGGGTACATGCATATCCTCCTTGCCGTATACTATGTATCCAAATGGGTGGAAACAATCCCTAATAAAACAAATGATGCTAGGGTTGTGCTAAAATTTTTACAAAAGAACATATTCACAAGATTTGGCACCCCACGAGCACTCATTAGTGATGGAAGATTTCGTTTTGTAACAAAAATCGTTTAACAACATGATGGCAAAATATGGAGTAAAACATCGAGTGGCCGCCGCTTACGATCCACAGTCAAATGGGTTAGTCGAGGTATCCAATAGGGAAATTAAGCAGATCTCGTAAAAACGGTTAGCATAAATCGCAAAGGTTGGGCTTTAAAACTCGATGATGCTTTATGGGCTTAACGACGGCATACAAAACACCACGGGAAATCATGCCATCTTCCAATGGAATTAGAACATAAAGCATTTTGGGCAAAGTGAAATAGCTTAACTTCGACACGATCGCGGTAAAGGAAGAGAAAACTACAAATAAGCGAACCGGAGGAATTATGTCAAGATGCATACGAAAATGCCCAAATCTACAAAGATCGCAAAAAGAGATGGCATGACAAAATGATTCGGGACAAGAATTCCTAATCGGGCAAGTAGTAATGCTATACAACTCAAGGTTGCGATTATTCCGGTTAAGCTTAAATCAAGATGGAATGGTCCTTTCATAATTAAAAAGGTACTATCACCAGGAGGAGCCGTTGAATTATTATCAATGAATGGTTGAACTTTCATCGTAAATGGACGAAGAATTAAACACTACTATGGGCCATAAACTCCACAAGAAAGTTCGACCATCTTCTTGTGTAAACAATCTCTCGTAAGTACTTATTACTCATTCCTCTTTCTTTTGATAATTTCCTCATATGTTCTGGACGAAACATATTTTAAGTTTGGGGGTTGTCAATAATGCGTAATCTAAGATTGTTGCATTGCATTTAGACTGCATATAAAAGCACTTGCATCATAATTTTTGGAAAAAAATCGTTCTTTCTATTTATTTTTATTGTTTTAGCATGTTTTCGCTTAAAGACGTTTAATTGCTTTTGTGTGTGATTTTTAATTCGGTTCATGACTTGTGACTCCCTATGATTTTACTATGAATAATTTATGGCATGGGATAACATACTTGTGGGAATAATGTAATAAGTTAGGAGGAAAGTTATTTATTTACTTGGCATGTGTTAAGAAAATTGGGTATTTGAGCATCGCGAAAAATAAGTATGTGAGCTTTTGTGCCTTAAGTCGCTTTATATCATCCGACTTATTTTTTCTTGAGTATGACATTCAGGATTGATAGAACTCTAGAACTTACTCGGTATCTTCATTGAAGCCACGTGTGCGTGCAATTTTTGAAAATGATCTAAGGTCATCTTTATTTAGCCTACTTAGCCTTAAAAGCCTACCTATAAACTCATAATTCCCTAGTTAGCCAATTTTGAGCCAAAACTTTTATTCTTAGCCACATTGATCTTTAAAATCAGTATGTTTTATCCCCGAAATTTCTTGAGCTTATCGAAAATGAACAAGTTTGGGATAGATGTGGTGGAAAATTTATGAAAAATAGAGGAAGTTGACAAAAGAAAGAGAGATGAGCAGATCTAGGTGAATGAAGAATACATGAAGCTCGAAAAAGAAAGAAATATCTCGAAAAAGAAGAGAAAAATCGAGCAAATCAAAATAAAATCTGAAAATTGTGAAAAATGAGAGCTTGAGGCTAGCTAAAGAAAAAAAGAAAACTGATATTATGTTGAAATTTGGTTGGTTAAGTTAAAAAGGTCTCTAAGTATATATGCTTAAATTCTATTTGCTCAAGTCAAGTCACTTAATACAAATTTTCTATACCCTTACCAAAGAGCCTACATTACAACCTAATTCTTAGATTATGCACACAAAAAGTAGTAGAGATGTTAGACGATTTGCAAGCTTATGGTAGTTCTACATTCATCGAATTGAATTTGAACATAAACACTATCCATACACTTCGAGAGTCGAGTGATACACTATCTTCTTGTGAGTCACGATGTCAGTACCCAAGAGAGTATTGATTATGTCGAGTTTATGAATAATGACTTCTTGATAATGAATTGCATGGTTTCCTTGAGTATGGAATCGAGTGCTATGTAATGTTCATAGTGTTCTTGGGTGTTCGTTCGTTTTTACCCCTTATATTATATTTCTAAATTTTCTCTAGGACGAGCAATGCTTTAGGTTTGGGGAATTTTGATGTGTGTAAAATATACGTGCATTTTGGGAATTAAAATGATATATAATTGATGCATTTGCACGTATTTTTACTATGTTTTTACTTGGTTTCCTTAAAAGGGCATGATATTACGTATTCTTGTAATTCTTGCAGAGTCGGAGCTTAAAATGAAGAAATATCAGTTGGGATGCCCGGATAAGATTTCGAATGCGAAGAGAAGATCAAAACGATAAAAAAAGTGGACGAAAACACTTCACACGGTCGGACCGTGTGGAGTACCAGTGTGAAAATAACACGGTTGTGTGGGGTTGGATTGAAAACAAAGGGCGGAATAGGCCCACACGGCCGGGCCGTATGAAGTCACATGGTCATGTGGGAAAGGGAAAACAATCGCACAACCTACCGTGCAACATCACATGCTCATGTGAACAAGCTCACCAAAGACACCTCACGGCCACAAGTCTTTCACATCTAGGGAGCACAAGAGCTTGGAAGGCTTAGGAGGGGAATCCATCATTATAAGAAGAGGTTTTCTTTATATGTCTAAGAACTCTTGTTTGTGCTCATATGATGTCATAATATTGATTCGAATTTGTCTATGAGTTTGTAATCAATGTTTGGCATATTTTTGGATCTTAGGGGCATAATCGAAACTATAGATTTGTATTAAATATGATTACTTATTTTCTTAATTAATTCATGCTTTCTATTTTATGAATTCGAGTGCTTATTATTTAGTTATTTTTTATCTGATCAATAATTAGCATGTTATGTTTGTTAATGCAAAATTGAGATAAGTTTTAACAAAGACAAAAATCGAATCGGACATGAAACAAGAGTGACAGTGTATTTGTGGGGAGTCATTCAATTCACAAATTTTTTGGGAGTTAATAAGAATTATAACGATCCAAGAGGACTACAATTGTTATTAACCAACTATTTACGCATCGCCCGGGGGGGAGTAGACGAACACAGAATTGAACCCATGGAATTGCATGAATTGGTTTTAAAACTTTATTCGCATTTAATATTGAAGAAGCATGTTGAGATTATGTGTCCAAGGTTGCTCCTAAAGATGTTGAAAATACTTGTTGGGTTCTCAAATTTATTTCTTTTTATTTTTTATTTTCTATTTTAGTTAGATAAAATACTTGATTTTCGGTCGCTTCAATAAAATTGGAATACGATGTTATTATAGCCTAAAAGTTTCGAGATTCAATCCTCGAGAAATACGACCATGGTTGACATTATTCTATAAACTACACTTTGTGCACTTGCGATTGTATGAACCAAAATATTTTTGGCGAACAATTAAATATTTATTTTAATAATCTAAAGGGCAACATTGTCAAAATATAATTAGTTATTAATGCAACTATACCAAACGGTTACAAAGCGAGAAAAAGTGAATCATTCATGATCTTCTTCGATATCCAACTTTTGACATATCTCCAACAACTTTCATTCCCATTGTTGTGATGTTTTCTCCGAATTTACCGAGAAAAAATTAGAATACCTATAGACAAACAAGGGATTTCAATACGATGACTTCAATCCATGTCGATGAACATCGAAGAAACTCCACCATGCATCGTTGATGAAGTAGACATCAATGGAGAACTCGAACCTGGTCTTTAACAACAAACTCTAAAATCGTGAATTTTCGAAGAAGACGATGTATAGATATTTATGAATTTGGACAACATTTAGAAGTATTGTTTTAGTGTAAAAACACAATGAAAAAAATTCATCAAAATCATGACAAAACATTTATGTGTTGTCCAATTTTTGTCAAAAACTTCAAGAAATACTCCGTAAAAATATTAAAAATATTTTATATCGATCGGAGTATTTGGACAACATTTAGAAACATTGTTTTGGTATAAAAATATATTTAAATAAAATCATGATAAAAACATTTATCTAACACTAGATTTTGGAAAAATAAAAAATATTAAAAAAATATCTCCAAAAACAACGCCATTAAATAAGGCAGTTATAATCCCACCCCATAAAAAGGGTTAAAAAATTCAATCAATAACAACAAAACATGTTGGATAGTAAAAATACCACTTTACCCTTAATGAAATGAAATAAATGGAAAATTCATCTAAAATCCTGGAAAATTCACAACCAAAAAAATAAATCAAATGAAATGTTATGATTAGTCCATCGTGTATCATCTCATATATGTGGTCTTATCTCAACCAATTCGTATATATATATATATATATATATATATATATATATATATATATATATAGGATTGGTTCAAATGAGACCAATCCCTTTAGGTTAGTCCATGAGACCAATTAGAAACCCTTGATTTAAATATTTTAATGGTTGAGATCATTTTTCTTATTTTTGGAATGTAAGGGTAATATTGTATTTTCATCTAAATCAATTTTATGAAAAAAATCGTTACTTCCTCGCTTTTTTTAGGAAAATACCATCTTTCCTATCCCACCTACCGATTTTTAGGAGGCAAAAAGCCCAATTTCGGTCTAAGTCACTTTGTGAAGCCCTCGATTTTTATTCGAACATGTACTTATATCACGATCGTCTTTGTACTATTTGACAATTCTACCGCGTCGCTTTGACGGGTAAATATTAATGATAAATATATTTCGCATTTAATTTCTTTTCTTTTTATTTGTTACTTGTGATCATAAGCATTTATTACTTTACTACGCATTAATGATCACTCGATCGATCATCATTATTAATATTTGTGTACTCATTAGTCACCTTAGAATTTTTGGAGATTATTTATTTTAGAGATTTATACCTTATAGAATTAAGAATTCGATTTAGATTAAGTGATCATGAGACTTATAAGTGATCAAGGAAATCACTAATTATTTTGGAGATTGATATTATTCATCTATTATCATCAATTTTGGGACATAAAAACAAAATATGTAAATGCCACAAACACCCCTTAAGGGACGGCCATGATGGGTATTTTTAGTGTGGAAATATCTCCCAACTCTTGTACACATACCTTGTGTATTCATCTTGTGTATTAATACACCATTAATTCAAATCTTATACACAATACCTTATACACCAATTCTTTATTATAAACTTACCCAATATGTTGGAGGCTTCCCAACATTCCATGTCAACATCCTCCTCAATCCCTTCAATTTCATCCTCTCATGCAAGACCACACTTTGACCAAGGCCTTTGTCCCCATGCTAGAGACAAGTTGGAAGACATAGAATTTGATCAAAAATTTGTCTCCTCCCCTCTCCACCTCAATTTTCGTCCATAACACCTTGAGGATCAAAACCATTTGATCAAAATATCATTTTCATCCAACACATTCATAATTCAAGTATTTTCTCCAACTTCTCTCTAAAATCTCCAACATCTCTCTAAGTATATCTTCATCCACTCCTTCATATCTTCAAGAACACTTCTTCATATCTTCAAATCTTCAAACACCATTCCTTCACATCTTCAAATCTTCAAACACCATATCTTCAAATCTTCAAACACCATATCTTCAAATCTTCAAACACCATTCCTTCACATCTTCAAACCTTCAAAACATATCTTCATATCTTCAAATCTTCAAACACAATTCCTTCACATCTTCAAACATCCTTCACAACTTCAACAACATCTTCTTAATATCATCAAACACTTCTTCTTTCTTCAAACAACTAAACAAAAACAAACATTCTTCCTACTTGAATCATAAAATTCGAACCATCACTACCAAGGTAAGGAAAATGTCTTTTTCAATCCATTTTTGATATCACCTAACTCATCTCTTTCACCTTCTAATTTAAGTTTGATTTTTGATTTTGAGGTATACCTAGAAGACCTTTGAAGTTGTTAAGAGACTTGTCATCTTGAAGAAAATTGTGAAGAAGTTGGACTATAAGGTAAGAAATGGAATTTTTGGTACTTTTTCTTCTTCTCTTTTTATTTTCCAAACTTTGACACTCCATTTTCATTTTTGGAGTTTTAGGGGCTGACTTTGGAGGTTAACATTAAGGGTGACCAAAATCTTGCACTTGGAAGCCATTACTAGTCACACTTTATTCACTACACAAGGTAAGTATAGTAATTCCAATTTTCTCACTATCTTCTTCTTCCCTTAAATTTTAACCACATTCTTCTAACTCCTATATTTTTTTGATATTTTAATAAAGTTTTAAGAGTTTTTAGATAAATAAAATCAACCCTTAAAAACTCAAGGACTAGATTGTAAAATTTTAGAAGTTTAAGGGCTATTTTGTAATTTTTGAAACTGTACCAGACCCTAATTTTAAAATTTGAAATTTTAACTCTTAATGGACTGTAAATAACATATTTTAAGTGTATTCCAAAAATCCAAGTGTTTAGAGTTTGGAAAGTAATTTTATAAAAATTGAGGGACCAAATTGTAAAAGATTAAACTTGAGGACCAAAATACAATTTCCAGGACTTATGCAGTCCATGCACCTGGAAATACTAATTTCACTATAACATAATTATACCTTGGACCCAAGGTTCAAATTTCATAACAATTGGACCTCTAAAAGCCTTAAAGGCAATTATTTCAAAATGGGACAAAAATGAAATTTTCAAAAGTTTAAGGACCTAAACTTATTTCTTTTAAAAACTGCTTTTGTCCCAATATCCCACTAACCTTAGTGACATTTTCCAACTGGAATCACATTAGAAGCCCTTCCGGTTTGTGAGTTCCGATTATTTTAAACTTAAGGCCCGAAATGACAATTTTAACAAATTTGGGGCGGTGAGAATTTTATAAAACTCGACCTCAAAACTTTAAAAACCTGAATCTCTAAACAATTTAGAGAATTTAGGAACTGGCCTCATAATTTTTCAAGGTCGGGACATTTATTTATTTAACTTTTAACCCCAAAAGTATTGGTTTTGACAAAAGGGGGCTAATTGTAAATTTTATTTTTATAAGGACCTAACACAAATTATTTTCTTTTAAAGAAACAGCCCTGGACCCTCTGACTTTAATATTTAATTAAAATATTTTATTTCCTTAAAAAAATCCCTTGACTTATCGGATCGTCTTGACCGACATTAATACCCGATCGCGTGGCGACTTCCTCGTCTCGCGATTTCGAATCTATAACGGGACTTATGTACCTCCTAATCCTTAAGATATCGAAGACTACTTATCCTCCCGATACTTATCTCGCATCCCAATAACTCCACCAACGCCATAACCATCTTGTGTAAATTTTGAGAACTTTTCATGAATCGCTTCTGAATCAATAATACTCATTTTGCTGGTTGACTACCCGAACGTGTATTTAATTTATCGCTGAGTCAACGTGGTGTGTCGAGCTCACAATCGGAATGGATACGTCGGGGGATGGAACCTAAGGCGTTCGGTTGCTATTCCACTCTCCGGCCCCATCGCCCTAATCCCGCAATCGAGGGACGGAGTTTGTCCGAGGGAAGCGGGTCGTAGTACTTGAGGTATAATCATGATTATGACAGATCCGAGCCTTGCTAGCTCCTGTGGATTTTGTCTTTGCCTACGGAGCGATAAGGTGTGAGTCTTGGACCATCTTACTCGGGAGTTACAAGGAAGAATGAAGGAATCGCTTATCGATCCACACGATTCCGGAGTTAATCGGACCCGTTTGGTTGGCGCTACAAATTTGACGCAACCGCTTACTTGTATTGCATAGGTTGGCGCTACAAATCCGTACGCAGCAACCGCTACTTGTCTTGCATAGGATTGGCGTTACAAATCCGTACGCAATCCTCCTGACTGCTTGAACCATAGTGCCTGCGTGACCATGAACTGTTTTCTTAAACTGTATAAGTATATTACATAAATATATTTTTCATGACGTTTCTGGGCTGTGTGTGAATTCATGCATCATCTCTCACGCGTTTTCATACAACTAAATTTCTCGCATTAACTATATATATCGCCACACTTGCACACGATCACCCCATCCACTGAGATTTCTGTCTCACCCCCTCATGTTTTCTAACCTTAGAAGATGACTTTGTCGAAGAAGAAGTTCGAACCCGCTTGATTGAACTCTCGAGCTCCGCCCGTTGAACTCATTTCCTATCATTATCTATGTTTGGACTATTTTCTTTTATTTTTCTCGATCTTTGGACTCTTTTATTTCCTTTGAAATTCTCGGGATCGTAATTGAGGGGCGTAGGACCCATTTGACACTTAAGTCGTGATATGATGTGTACTTTATTCCTAGTTCGAATTTGTAAGCTATTAAGTTGTTGGGATGTAATTGTAATCTTGTTGTACTTGTAGTTTTCCGCCGCTTTAGACCTTGTTTCACTTGGGATTGTTGCATCGTTTTCTAGAATATTGGGTTTATTTCTTTAAGTGATTGATCGCGTCGCGTCACGTTTGGGGCGTGAGTTATGATATCGAGCTCGGCTAGTAAGATGGAAACTTACACCGAAATGACCGTGATAGGACCTCGATTGTGTTGGGTAGTACCGCGACTTGACTAATTAAGTGTGAAATCGATTTCAATAATGGCATAGAACCGTATTATTGATGTTTATGTTAAGTCGAATTTATACTTGGAGAATCCATAGTCATACTTGATTTGAATTAGTTGACTCTTGGTGACTTTCCTTAGTCATTCTTTTCTTGATCTTCCTTATCTTTTCCTTACATTCATCTAATCCGCCTTAGTTTTGTTTGACCAGGATAGGTTCCTCCGCTTGGATTGGGTACCACTACTAGGTGACCTAAGTTGAATCTTGGATGAATATTTGAACTCTTTTGGGCTGTTATAGTGTTAAGATATCAGGATATTCCTCTATTTCGACGTTAGGTGATTTAGAAAATCGTGATTTAGAGATTATAATGCCGATATGGTGAGACTCAAGAAAATGAGGATATCTCTTGAGAAGTATATGATTTGGATGTGATATATTATGGGATCTAGACACCTAATGATATTACTTTGGGAAAATGATAGTAGGGGAATCACTAAGTATATTGATCAATGATAATACCCTTGTGTTATTCATTCTCAAGTACCGCACAAGCTTAAGTAAGGGAATTTGACTTGTGGTTTAGGTATCACGGATAAGATACATTAAGGATGTGACTATTATACGATCTCGACTAGATGTTACCACTAAATATCCCCTCCCGAGGATAGACGAACTATTTAATCAACTTCAAGGAGCGACGGTGTACTCGGAAATTTGATTTACAACAAGGATATTATCAATCAAGATCCGTGAAGAAGACGTTTCCAAAATGGCATTTCGGACGAGATATGGACACTACGAGTTTGTAGTGATGCCTTCGTCGACAAACGCACCAACAAATGACTTTATGGATCCGAGGCATCGAGTTTTTCAACCTTATTTGGATCAATTCGTAATGATATTCATTGATGACATACTCGTATACTCTAAGTTTAGAGAAGAGCATGAACGTCATCCGAAAATTGTTTTAGAGACACTACGAGAACACAAGTTCGTATGCCAAATTCAACAAGTGCGAATTTTGGCTTAGTGAAGTCGCATTCTTGGGACACATAGTATCCGTGGCGCCGGGATCGCCGTAGATCTTCAAGGTACAGACGGTGGTTGAATGGAAACAACCCGAGTCTCAGAATTCGAGATCCAAGTTTCTTAGGACTAGCTGGATATTATCGAAGATTTAACCGATTTTGAGGGGGGAGATCCTATATAGGATCCTATCCCAATTTTTCTTTTGCTAGGCCCATAACTGAAAAAACCCACTTTCTTGCGATTACGAGGTTTATTCGAATATGAAATCCAATCTTGGAAATACAAACATCCCACTTTTTTTTTACTACCCAGGGCCCGATGATGTTTTCGAGCAAGATGAATCGCCTTTCCTTTCATTCTATTCGATTCAAGAGGTGAACGAGATGATTTCTCCAAGATAGCGGACCACTCACTCGACTAACCAAGAAGCAAGTCAAGTTTGAGTGGAATGACAAGTGTGAGGCTAGTTTCAAGAGTCAAGAAACGACTTACCTCGGCTCCCGTCTTAGCCCTACCAAAGGGAACAGAAAAACTTCGTCGTCTACGGTGACGCATCAAAGGAAGGACTAGGAGCAAAGACTCATGCAAGAAGGAAAGGTCATTTCTTACGCATCACGAAAACTCAAACCGCATTTAAGCCAATTACCCAACGCATGACTTGGAATTGGCAAAGCAATAGTGTTCGCGTTAAAGAAATGGAGGCACTATCTCTACGGAGCAACATTCACGGTTTACAGGATCATAAGAGCCTAAAGTATCTATTCTCTCGAGAGGGAACTCAATTTGAGGCAACGAAGATGGATGGAGTTAATAGAAGATTATCACTTTGATATTTAATACCATCCCGGAAAGCTAACGTAGTAGTGACACCTTAAGCAGAGGCGAGTTTAGCTAGACTAATGATTCGAGAGTGGAGATCATTGGAAGAATTGAGCACGGAATCCGACGAGAACCGTACTCAAATTTCATGTGCTAATATTTGATTAAACCCGATCTATTGAACGAGATCAAAGTAGCACAGGGACGGACGTGCAACTTCAAACACTAAAAGAGAAGATACTTAAAGGAGAGAGATCGAATTCTCGGTACATGAAGATCGAATCATCGATTTCTGAGTAGAATTTGTGTCTGAATGACGAGCGATTAGGAGCAGAATCCTCTCGAAGCACACCGTTCGAAATACACCATACATCCTGGAGGAAACAAGATGTATAAGGACTTGAAACGAGATTCTTGGTGGGTAAACATGAAGAACCAGGTAGCGAGTTCGTTGCGAGATGTTTGACTTGTCAACGAGTAAAAGTTGAACACCAACGACCATCCGGTTTATTACAACCGTTGAGAATTCAGTGGAAATGGGAACACATAACGATAGACTTCGTGACGGATCTACCAAGGACCAGGAGGCGATGATCTTTATATGGGTAGTCGTGAGACCGACTCACGAAATCGCACATTTCTTACCCATGAAGAAAACCGGCGAAACTGCGTAAACTTGCGCAAATTTACATCCGAGAGATCATTCGATTTGCATGGAGTGCCGATCGACATAGTATCGACAGAGACCCGAGGTTTGTCTCCAGATTGGAAATGCTTACATGAGGAATTGGGTACCTCGCTAAGTTTTCAAGACAAAGAAGACATCCGCAAACCGATGGCGGTCCGGCGAACAATTCAAACCCTGGAAGACATGTTGCGAGCCCGCACATTGGATTTCCAAGGAAGTTGGGATTCGCACTTACCATTGGCCAAGTTCGCCTATAATAACGATTATCGTGCCACGATTGGGATGGCACCCTACGAAGCATTGTATGGACGAAAGTGTAGATCCCTCTACACCGGGAGATTGATGACCAATGGACTCGAAGGAGAAACGGAAGTCACCTCGATTCCAAAGGCCGACTTAGTTCGGGAGGCCATGGAGAAGGTCAAGTTGATCAAGGAACGGATCCGTATGACTCGAGCCACCAAAAGAGTTACGCGGACAAGATGAGAAAGGACTTGGAATTTAAAGTCGGAGATGAAGTATTTCTCGGACTCTTACCACGAAAAGGATTGATCAATCCAAGGAAAGGAGGCAAATTGAGTCCAAGATATATTGGACCTTACAAAATTTTGCGGAGGATCGGAAAGTTGGCCTCTGAGACTTGAGTTACCAAAGACAATATGCGGGAATGCACGATGTATTCCATGTGTCGATATTGAAAAAGTATCAACCGGATCCCGAGCATATCATCACCGTGATGCTCCTCCTCTAATGGAGAATTTATCTTACACCGAGGAACCAATCAGAATCATTGACCAAATGAGATACGTCGGTTTGCGTAACAGAGATTCCCATGGTTAAAGTTGTATGGCGGGACCACAACCGAGACGAAGACGCAACATGGGAGATGGAAGAAGACGTGAGGAATCAATATCCGTAACTATTTCAAGAGAATTTTGGGACCAAATTATTTTAAGGAGGGAGAATGTGAAGCCCTCGATTTTTATTCGAACATGTACTTATATCACGTATCGTCTTTGTACTATTTGACAATTCTACCGCGTCGCTTTGACGGGTAAATATTAATGATAAATATATTTCGCATTTAATTTCTTTTCTTTTTATTTGTTACTTGTGATCATAAGCATTTATTACTTCTACTACGCATTAATGATCACTTGATCGATCATCATTATTAATATTTGTGTACTCATTAGTCACCTTAGAATTTTTGGAGATTATTTATTTTAGAGATTTATACCTTATAGAATTAAGAATTCGATTTAGATTAAGTGATCATGAGACTTATAAGTGATCAGGAAATCACTAATTATTTTGGAGATTGATATTATTCACCTATTATCATCAATTTTGGGACATAAAAACAAAATATGTAAATGCCACAAATACCCCTTAAGGGACGGCCATGATGGGTATTTTTAGTGTAGAAATATCTCCCAACTCTTGTACACATACCTTGTGTATTCATCTTGTGTAGTAATACACCATTAATTCAAATCTTATACACAATACCTTATACACCAATTCTTTATAATAAACTTACCCAATATGTTGGAGGCTTCCCAACATTCCATGCCAACATCCTCCTCAATCCCTTCAATTTCATCCTCCCATGCAAGACCACACTTTGACCAAGGCCTTTGTCCCCATGCTAGAGACAAGTTGGAAGACATAGAATTTGATCAAAAAATTTGTCTCCTCCCCCTCTCCACCTCAATTTTCGTCCATAACACCTTGAGGATCAAAAACATTTGATCAAAATATCATTTTCATCCAACACATTCATAATTCAAGCATTTTCTCCAACTTCTCTCTAAAATCTCCAACATCTCTCTAAGTATATCTTCATCCACTCCTTCATATCTTCAAGAACACTTCTTCATATCTTCAAATCTTCAAACACCATTCCTTCACATCTTCAAATCTTCAAACACCATATCTTCAAATCTTCAAACACCATATCTTCAAATCTTCAAACACCATTCCTTCACATCTTCAAACCTTCAAAACATATCTTCATATCTTCAAATCTTCAAACACAATTCCTTCACATCTTCAAACATCCTTCACAACTTCAACAACATCTTCTTAATATCATCAAACACTTCTTCTTTCTTCAAACAACTAAACAAAAACAAACATTCTTCCTACTTAAATCATAAAATTAGGACCATAACTACCAAGGTAAGGAAAATGTCTTTTTCAATCCATTTTTGATATCACCTAACTCATCTCTTTCGCCTTCTAATTTAAGTTTGATTTTTGATTTTGAGGTATACCTAGAAGACCTTTGAAGTTGTTAAGAGACTTGTCATCTTGAAGAAAATTGTGAAGAAGTTGACTATAAGGTAAGAAATGGAATTTTTGGTACCTTTTCTTCTTCTCTTTTTATTTTCCAAACTTTCACACTCCATTTTTATTTTTGGAGTTTTAGGGGCTGACTTTGGAGGTTAACATTAAGGGTGACCAAAATCTTGCACTTGGAAGCCATTACTAGTCACACTTTATTCACTACACAAGGTAAGTGTAGTAATTCCAATTTTCTCACTATCTTCTTCTTCCCCTTAAATTTTAACCACATTCTTCTAACTCCTATATTATTTTGATATTCCTTGACTTAGGGTCTGACCTAAGTCACTCCTTCATCGAGAGAGATTTATTTCATTTTTTCCCAACAAACCGAACTTTAAGGTGGGTGGAAAAATCCTTTCAACTCCTAGGTGTTTTAATTCATAAAAATGCATGTAGTATTTTGTTATTGAGCATTTGAGATATATATTATGTATTTCATGCTATTTTCTTGTATCAAGTTGGAAAAATTTCTCAAGTGTAGCTCAAAATGCGATTTATCGAAAAATAGGACATACATGTACACTTCATTGTTGTATTTGAAGAATGCTTGCACGAAATGGATATGTATGTTTATGACTCTTGAAATCTATGTTTTGAATTATTTATAACCTGGAAAAGTCGAGCATAATTGATTAAATTTCAACTTTTGGACTTAAAATGCAAAAATGGAAAGTTGGTAGACTTAATTGCAAGAAAATAAAACTTAAGGGACCCCTCTGTAAATTTCGATTTTTGGGACTGAACTCAGGTTCAAAAATTATGTTTTGACATTTTAATAAAGTTTTAAGAGTTTTTAGACAAATAAAATCAACCCTTAAAAGCCCAAGGACTAGATTGTAAAATTTGAGAAGTTTAAGGGCTATTTTGTAAATTTTGAAACTGTACCAGACCCTAATTTTAAAATTTCAAATTTTAACTCTTAAGGGACTGGAAATAACATATTTTAAGTGTATTCCAAAAATCCAAGTGTTTAGAGCTTGGAAAGTAATTTTATAAAAATTGAGGGACCAAATTGTAAAAGATTAAACTTGAGGACCAAAATACAATTTCCAGGACTTATGCAGTCCATGCACCTGGAAATACTAATTTCATTATAACATAATTATATCTTGGACCCAAGGTTCAAATTTCCTAACAATTGGACCCCTAAAAAAGCCTTAAAGGCAATTATTTCAAAATGGGACAAAAATGAAACTTTCAAAAGTTAAAGGACCTAAACTTATTTCTTTTAAAAACTGCTTTTGTCCCAATATCCCACTAACCTTAGTGACATTTTCCAACTGGAATCACATTAGAAGCCCTTCCGGTTTGTGAGTTCCGATTATTTTAAACTTAAGGCCGAAATGACAATTTTAACAAATTTGGGGCGGTGAGAATTTTATAAAAAATCGACCTCAAAACTTTAAAAGCCTGAATCTCTGAACAATTTAGAGAATTTAGGAACTGACCTCATAATTGTTCAAGGTCGGGACATTTATTTATTTAACTTTTAACCCCAAAAGTATTGGTTTTGACAAAAGGGGGCTAATTGTAAATTTTATTTTTATAAGGACCTAACACAAATTATTTTCTTTTAAAGAAACAGCCCTGGACCCTCTGACTTTAATATTTAATTAAAATATTTTATTTCCTTAAAAAAATCCCTTGACTTATCGGATCGTCTTGACCGATTAATACCCGATCGCGTGGCGACTTAATCTCGCGATTTCGAATCTATAACGGGACTTATGTACCTCCTAATCCTTAAGATATCGAAGACTACTTATCCTCCCGATACTTATCTCGCATCCCAATAACTCCACCAACGCCATAACCATCTTGTGTAAATTTTGAGAACTTTTCATGAATCGCTTCCCGAATCAATAATACTCGATTGCTGGTTGACTACCCGAACGTGTATTTAATTTCTTGCTGAGTCAACGTGGTGTGTCGAGCTCACGATCGGAATGGATACGTCGGGGGATGGAACCAGGCGATTGGCTGCTATTCCACTCTCCGGCCCCATTGTCCTAATCCCGCAAATCGAGGGACGAAGTTTGTCCAAGGGAAGCGGGTCGTAGTACTTGAGGTATAATCATGATTATGATAGATCCGAGCCTTGCTAGCTCCCTTTGTGGATTTTGTCTTTGCCTATGGAGCGATAAGGTGACAGTCTTGGACCATCTTACTCGGGAGTTACAAGGAAGAACGAAGGAATCATTTTGTCCGATCCACACAATTCCCGGAGTTAATCGGACCCGTTTGGTTGGCGCTACAAATCCGTGACGCAACCGCTTACTTGTATTTCATAGGTTGGCGCTACAAATCCGTGACGCAACCTCTACTTGTTTTGCATAGGATTGGCGTTACAAACCGCACGCAATCCTCCCGATCGCTTGAACCATAGTGCTTGAGTGACCATGAATTTTTCTTAAATTGTATAAGTATATTACATAAATATATTTTTCATGACGCTTGTGGGTGTGTGTGAATTCATGCATCATCTCTCACGCGTTTTCATACAACTAAATTTCTCGCATTAACTATATATATCGCCACGCTTGCACACGATCACCCCATCCACCGAGATTTCTGCCTCACCCTCCCGTTTTCTAACCTTAGAAGATGACTTTGTCGAAGAAAAGTTTCGAACCCGCCTTGGATTGAACTCTCGAGCTCCGCCCGTTGAACTCATTTCCTATCGTTATCTATGTTCTTTGGACTATTTTCTTTTATTTTTTCGATGTTGGACTCTTTTATTTCCTTTGAAATTCTCGGATTTTGTAATTGAGGGGCGTAGGACCCATTTGACACTTAATTTGTGATATGATGTGTACTTTATTCCTAGTTCGGGTAAGCTATTAAGTCGTTGGGATGTAATTGTAATCTTGTTGTACTTATAGTTTTCATTGCTTTAGACCTTGTTTCACTTGGGATTGTTGCATCGTTTTCTAGAATGTTGGGTTTATTTTGTTTAAGTGATTGATCGCCGTCGCGTCACGTTTGGGGCGTGATAGTCACGCGTTTTCAATTTTTTGGGAGTTGAAGGAGTTCGATTTTGAAGGAGTTCGTATTTTTTTCAGTATACTAAGTAATGAGATGTTGTATACTAAGTATACAAATATGTTATGATAAATATACAACATTAAGTGGAATGTAAACAAGGAGTTGATACTTGAAATCCATCTTCTATTTATTCTTTTTACTGATTATGCTCTGTAGAAATTTGCATTTTGTACTAAAAAAAAATGAACTTGGTGTGTTTATATATAAAAAACAAGGAGTTGATACTTGAAATCTATATTCTATTCTTTTCTGACACCCATCTTTTTCTATTTCATTTGTATACTAAGTATGCAGATGTTGTATACTAAGTATACAAATATGTTATGATAAATATACAACATTAAGTGGAATATAAACATAACGTTGTATAAAGTTTTGATATCTGAATTGTGTGTTTTTCTTATGTAGGAGTTGTGGTTAATAAAATGTCAAGCGAAGAACATGAAAGAGAGGTTGGTAGTCGCGAAGAGGAGAGTTTGGGAGACAAGCAGCCTTTAAAGAGGCGCTGGATTTGTTTAATTGGATAAATTGAATTGTATTATTTGTTGTATAAGTAGTTTAGTGTATTTGTTTACTTAGTAACGTGGAATTGTATTCTTGGTTAAGTGGAATTGTATCCTTAGTTATATAGGTGGTTAAGTGGTTTTGTATTTTTAGTTCAGTGTAATTATAAATTTAGTTTAATATTTTTGCATACTCAGTAATGTTTATAATATAGTTAGTTCAGTGTAATCGTATATATAGTTAAATAATTCGTATGCTTAGTGTTGTTTTATTGTATATTTAGTTCAATGTAATTTTACATGCATGTATGAGAAGCAAAAATATTCTTAAAGATAAATTAAAAGGTTACATAATGTTATGACAAAATTAAGTATACAATTGTAAGTTAATAAATTATATGATCGCATTGTATTAAATATACAGGAACACATAACTAAGTGTACAATTTCAATCCAATATGTATGCGAGATCTCATCAACTAAATAAACACTTGCTTTGTAAAAATACAAGTTGTTTCATTTTTTAACAATACACATTATTCACATTATGATAAATCAAATTTGGCATGCAATGACACTCAATTATATGAACAATTTAACTAAAATAAGTATACAACACTAAAAGGAAAAATTATATATCCCAATGCATGAAATATACAGTAAAACATCATTCCTTGTCCATTCTCGGAACAAATAATTATACAAATCACATTAACTAAGTAACATGATATATTACTTCGTTCTTGAACTTTTTGTCGTTCTCCTTCGATGTCAAACCCGCTAATTATTCCATACTCTTTGTTAAATTTTATACGGTTTCCAATGTAGCGAAATGCATGCCCACTTGTGGAATCTTTTCTTGTTCTACCTCACGGTATCCAATATTTAGTTGAGTCGGTGAGATTTAGTCGATGACGTCCATTGAAATTGTTGGTTGGTTACGTAATGTTGTACATTAAACAAGATAGAGCATTATAAAAACAAAATGGATGTATTATTTATACAATATGCAACCATATACATACATATTATTATTATTAGTAACTACGTTCATATAAACTACCATACAATTTTTTTTGAGAGAAATTTATATCCAATCCAACTAAATGGAATTAGGAAAACTAATATAACAATCATACAAGTTTATATTATAATTATACAACACTCATGACTATGTATACAAGTTAAATATGCTAAATATACACGTAAAACAATTAGCAACATATATGCAATATCCAGACTAGTTGTAAATATTTAAGAAATAAATATTCAAATACAAGATTTATATACTAAATATACTAACATTGTTCACTACATATACAAACTAACAAGAAATATACAATGCACAGACAATTTCAAAATTTGAAAAAATGTAAAATATGTATACAATGTTTGTACACTAAATATACATCTGTTGTATACTAAACATACAAATTACGAACAAAAACATACGATTGGTTCGATTTTGCGTTGATGTTTTTTAAGTGATTCCTCCTAAATGTTTTTGCAAGTATATCATAAGATATTACCTTGGAAACATTCACCAATCGCGTTGGAGGAAGATCTTCTCGCCATTGTACAATCCCTTTGCTCTAATTGATGACAACCTCGTCAATTAACGAAATATATTGTATGTTTTTTCCGCCTCGCAAATGTATATTGTATAATTTTCGAGGTCTAAGAGATTGATGTCAATGATGGTAGAGAATGTTGTGGTGAGGAAGAAGGGTTGACGCGGGTGGATTTCCATCGATTGTGGGACGTGATCAATTCAAGATCACGCCCCTAATTTTTAGCATTCGGTTACCATTTTTATTTCGATGATTACTATTTTACCCCTCCTATGTATAGTTTCTTATGTAAAGTTGTATAGATTCATTTAGATCCTGGCCGTTGATTTATGTTTTTAATGGTGTGGATTTGGTCTTATGGACTAACCTAGTGGGGTGGTCTCACATGATCCCTCTCCCTATATATATATATATATATATATATATATATGATTTTGGTCAAATGAATCAAGTGTCCTGGGTAATGATATGGGGATAAATCTGAATTGTTAACTTTTTTAATGTTCAAGACTTAATATGCAGTTTTTTAGTTTTTTGTCATTTTTTTAATTAGATATAATATAAGGGTAGCAAAATAGTGTCATTCTTTAGTCGACAAGGACAGGTGGTAGTTTGGTAAATTGAGACGAATGATTTATGAGTGGTTTTTTTATTTTGGAGTAATGATAGAGTTTTATATTGGTTTAGTGAAGATTTTTAGGTGGTTTCAATATTAATCAAACCATTAATGGGTTACAAATGTTGTAAACTATTTTCTTTCCCAACTGTGATCTTTGGCCTGAATAAATTGTTGTGGTAGACGTCCATAGACAATCATTGTAAAATGAGTTGTCTTTTAACAACTAAATATGTTAAGACAACGGATTTCTAAAATATTGTTGTTAATTCTTCAAATGACAACTAAATAGTAATAATATATTGTCCTTTTAGTGTTGTCGTTCTAATTTTTCTTGCGAGTGAAAGTTTATAATTCAAATGTCTCATACATAACGATTTAACTTAATAAATTAAATTTCTTGATTATAGGATGGCGTTAAGTTATGATCCTTAATAAGTCAAATATCATCAAATTAAAATATTTTCTACAAAACAAATATAATGTTTTAATTTAATTTATTAATTATATTTAGATAAATCAGTATGATGACCACCAATTTATGACAAGTTTCAAATTGTATTAGTTTTAAATGGTTGAAAGAGTGCAATTTTATCTTTGAATGTTTTTCGGAAAGGGAAAAAATCTCTATAAGATTATTTAGTTGTGCTAATTTCAAATACTTGGCCGTAGTTTGCTTTTGCACAAAAACTAATAAATTAGTTATGATAAAAATAATGAATCCTTAACATGCTTAAAAATATATTTAATTATACCCCCCTTAAATGATTTAAATCACAATTAAAAGTATAATAAGTATTAGAGATAATAATTGAAATTATATCCTTAGTTTTTGTATCATTATAATATTTAAATCAAAATTAATTGGCAACTCAAAAATAGCTTCTTAATTTTATATTCTTGATTTTTGGGATTATCTAATTTTTGATTAAATGTTTGATTGGATTTTAATAGTTAATTATAGAAATAGAAAATATAATTATTAAGTTGATGATAAATTGATAATAAATTGATATAGTAAATGAATTTATAATTGGAAGAATAAGGTGTGACATGGTGTGCCACGTAACTAAATATGAAGATGATACGTGTATTTGGAAGAATAAGGTGTTGACACGTGTACCAAAATTGCTCGAGATAAAGACATGCAAATTGCAGCTTTTTTTTTAGTATATAGGATTGATAATAGAGTTTTGTGATGGTTTAGTGAAGATTTATTCGGTGGTTTCAATATTAACCAAACCATTAATGGGTTACATATGTTGTAAACTATTTTCTTTCCGAATCTGTGATCTTTGGCCAAAATGAATTGTTGTGGTAGACGTCCATAGACAATCATTGTAAAAATGAGTTGTCTTTTAACAACTAAATATGTTAACAGACAACGGATTTCTAAAATATTGTTCTTAATTCTTCAAATGACAACTAAATAGTAATGATATGTTGTCTTTTTAGTGTTGTCGTTCTAAATTTTTCTTGCAAAGTGAAATTTATAATTCAAATGTCTCATACATAACGAATTAACTTAATAAATTAAATTTCTTGATTGTAGGGAATGACAGTCAAGTTATGATCCTTAATAAGTCAAATATCATCAAATTAAAATATTTTCTACAAAACAAATATAATGTTTTAATTTAATTTATTAAGTATATTTAGATAAATCAATATGATGACAACCAATTTATGATAAATAACTAATATAATATAAATCTTAGTGAATTAAATTCATATTTAATTATTGATATATTAAAAAAGTATGCTAACTTTTAATTTGATATTTCTAGCATTATATTTATAGTATTGACTTTCAAACAATGTGTAATTCATTCGATAACAAAATATAAATAAAAGAAAAATAATATATATGTATGTAGAAAAATTTCTTTAAAATCTGTTCTAGTTTCGGATCTTTGGTTCAAGACGGTTCTCGGTATGAATATTTTAAAAATCTCCAGAACTTTACCGTAAAAACATTTCGTGATAGTTCAATTCGGAGAAAATCTAAAAATCAACGGATATCGATTTGAATATTTTTCGGCTCAAATATCAATTTAATTCGATAATCTAGAAATCTTGTGGACAACCATAAACACTGTTTCACTAGGACGAGGATTGTATCTAGGGGTGGCCACGATTAGGTTCCAAAAATCGAGTTTCGGTTCCTCATTTTGGAGGAACCAAAAGCGGAACCGATGCCTCACGATTAGGGTCAGTAAACGAACGAGCTTTCGACAAACAACTCGTGAACAAGCTCCGTTAGCATTCGTTTATGTTCATTTATTAAGCTTAATGAAGATAAACGAACAAGAAAATTTATTCATTTATGTTCATGAACTATTCACGAACATGTTCATTTAGTGTTCGTTTGATGTTTGTTTATTATTCATTTTTTATTTATTAATTATATATTTATTGCTTAATATTCATTACTTTATTATGAAAAATAAGCTTATTTTAGTTTAATATTATAGCCTATTTACATTTGCAATCATCATAATGTTCATTTATTTTGAGTTAGTGTTCATGAACAAGGTGTATTTAACTTTTTATACACATGTTCATATAGTTGTTCATGAACAATTAATGAGCATGTTCGTGAACCGTTCATGAACGTTCGTGAACATGTTCGATTATTAAACAAACGAACACAAACATCCTTTTAAAATAAATAACACGAACAATCCTCGTTCGTTCGGGTTCGGTTCGTTTCTGACCTCTACTACTCACGGTTTGATCTGGTTCGGATGTTGGTTCCTCCATGGTTTTGGTTCGATTTTAATCGAACCGTTTTGTTTATCTTTTAATAATTTTTTAAAAAAATAATTTATCAATTTCATTAAAAAAAAAGGAAAAGAAAGAAAACGCACTTAATATTCAATTAGAATTTATACTTAATAATAATAATAATAAAATATCTACATATACTATTAGAGTATAACGAATCAAAGTTCGCGTAGTTACGAATATAAAACATAAGATTTAGTCTCCTATCGACGATCTAACGGATCTATTCCGTCAGACGGAGCCCCAACAATCAACCCGACTCGGTACGCTCATCTCTCCAAAAAAAGGAACTCTTGAATGAGTATCTCTGCAAATACTCTCTTAAGTATAACATTTTATGCAGGTGAAGCTCATAATTAACAAACAAGCAAAAGCCATCGCCATCACAAGTGAGTCCAGCAGAAGTGTCGTTACCATCATCACCATGAAATACACTATGTAAATCTTTCTGCACTTTCTCCCACCACCAACCCACCTTTTATCACCATTTTTCCTTTTAATTTTTCCAACAATCAACTCAAAAACCAAAGAATCAATTTCAAATATAATTTCAAATAGATAGGCTTTGGGCAGTGCGATTATGAATTTATGGTTGACAATCAAAGCCCTATCCAAATATGGAGAAAAATCGAAGACGAATGATACATACACATAATGGCCATCTCCCGCCGAATCGACGACCGACGATTTTGCAGTAACACCACAAAAGACTCAGACTCGCATACTAAAATACATTAATTATTTCTAAAAAAATTTATATGATGTTGCTTCGATTTCTTCTCGATAGAGCTTTGATTTAGATGGCTACTAAGTACTAATACAAGGGAGAAACTATTATTATTTTCAGGGGAACAATCGATACTTTTTAATGGCGGATGTGATCTTTATTCCAAAACCGTGTTTCATCTCTATTCCAACCGTGTGGATGATTGACACGTGTATTACACTTACCATGTTTATTTTCAAGCATAAATTGTAGGGCTTTAATATGGTAAATGTAATACACGTGTCAATCATCCACACGCTTGAATAGGAGATGAAACACGGTTTTGGACTAGAAGATCCCATCCGTTTTAACGGGACTACTAATATTTATTATTGCGAAAACTAATACTTTTCAAGCGAATCAAAAAAACTATCGGGGAAAAATTAATATTTTTCTTGGAAACTACTAATGCATTTTAGAGGGACTACTAATACTTTTGACGGAAAACATTAATACTTTTTCGATAGATTATTAAATACTTTCAAGTAAACTAAGAGACCTACTAATACATTTGGAAAGAATCGCTAATACTTTTTAGAAAGACGACTAATACTTTTAAGAAGGACTATTAATACATTTCGGGAAAAAAATTTAATTATATTCAAGGGAACTACTAATACATTTCGGAAAAACTACCAATACTTTTTAGAAGAACGACTAATACTTTTCGGAAGGATCATTAATATTTCGAGAGAAAAATTTAATTTATTTCAAGGAACTACTAATACTTTTTCGAGGAACTACTAATACTTTTTCGATGAACTATTAATACTTTTTGAGGGATTGCTAATACATTTCAGGAGTATATTTAGGAGAAATACTAAAAACTCTTGGGGAACTACTAATACATTTCAAAGAGAATCGCTAATACTTTTTTATAAGGACGACTAATACATTTTGGAAGATTTGCTAATACCGATACTCACTGAACTACTAAAACACCACTACTAATATTACGAAAATCTTTGGTTGTCATATGTGTAAATTCAGATACTAATACTTTTTCAAGGTTGTAGTGATTAATTCGAGATACAAAATTATTTTCGAAAGTTGTCATATGTGTAAATTCGAGGCGAGATATTTTTCCAAAGTGGTTGTTCATAAATTAAAATTATTACATGTATATGAGAACTACGTACAACTATTATCATAAATAACCAAAATACATAGGGAGATTGACCTTAGCGAATTGGACAATAAAGCCTCATTGAGCTAATAGTCGTCATCCTAACCTCACGTGCCACGATATCAATAGAAGACCTAAAAGAAGTATTATCCGTAAGTCCAAGTGGCTACGATAATCTAGAGGGGGTGAATAGATTATGCCCATTTTTCGGATTATGCCTCTTTTTTGAAACAAACAAGCCAAAACAAGAATGAAAGTGCGGGAAGTAAACAACACGCGTTGATTTATAGAGTTTCACCCCACCTAGGGACTACGTGCTCTACCACCCATGTATATCCGGGATGGGTTTCAAAAAGAAAAAAAGAAATTTATTAATTACCACAATTAATACAACATCACCTTACAACATCACCTCGAAAGAGCACCACACTCTTCTTCAACGCCACCTTGGAGATTACCACAATCTCTTTTGAGATTACCACAATCTTCAATGGCGCCTTGTGAAGATTACCACAATCTTCCGACTTGAAGAATACCAAATTCTTCAACACCTCGAAGAGCACCAAACTCTTCATTAAGAAGATTACCACAATCTTCTTGCACCTAACACCTAGATCACCCAAGTGTGTTCTTATCATAAGAACACTCACAAGGATATCTTGTGTGGAATGATAAACCCCAAAATTCAAGATTACAACTCTATAATGAACAATACAACTTTGTGTGCAAGTGTAATCAAGAATTAAGCCTAGACCTCAAGAGGTGAAAGTGAACTACTTAGGCTATTACAACAAGAATGTTGACAATAAGAACTTAGACAATTTTGTAGATTTCTTGTTGTGTTGTGTTGTATGCTCTCTTGTTGTGTTGCTTCAAATCTTCCTCTATTTATAGGAGATGATTGATCATGGATAGGCTCCTCTTGGGACTGATTTCTACAAAAAAATGCAATTAAAATCAAGATTATAGTGTTAGAAATCAACCCCATAATTTAGGGAAAAAGCGTATCACAACTTGATTTAGAATTTCTTTGTCAAAACAATAGGCGATCGGTCGCACAGAAAGAAGAAAATATTGAAATCACTGAAAATTTACATAGGGCGACTAGTCACCATAGGGTTCGACCGCTCGACATACCCTTGGACCGGTCCGCCTCTTCAAAAAAAACAATACGGAGAAGTTTGCAAATTTGAACCAAACCAGTCTGGTCGCCCTATATGGCGACCGGTCCAACCCCACCGATCTCCTATAGGGTGACCGGTCCAACCCCATTTTTCAAAGCAAACAGGATGTTTTCTATTTTGCATAACTTTCGGATACGAGTTTCCCTATATAGCGGCCAGGTTAACCTAAAACAGGAGGAGTTGTCCAATTTTTGTCAAATATGAACTTCAAGAAATATTCGAAAAAATAGTAAAAATATTTTAGACCGATCGGGAGTATTTGGACAACATTTAGAAACATTATTTTGGTGTAAAAACACATTAACACAAAATCATCAAAAGTGTTGTCCGATTTTTATCAAAAATAAATTTGAAGAAATACTCCGAAAAATTAGTAAAAATATTTTAAATCATTTAGGAGTATTTGGACAACATTTAAAAATATTATTTTGGTGTAAAAATAAAATCATCAAAATTATAATAAAACCATTTATCTAATGTCTAATGCCAAGTATCACAAAGAAAAGATAGACAAGTCTTCTCTTTGAACAAATATCTTGCAAGTGCATTTATCTCGAGCAAGACTACAACAGGCGCATCAACTGTTGAGCTTGAGGTGACTTTTTTAAGCTACTCTTATGCGCATTATAGTTGCACAACCCGATAATAGTCATACACATTTGCTCAATCGAAACTACATGCTAAGTCAACCAATATCTACAATACACCCATGGAGAGATTTGGAAATATTAGTGAAAAATAAGAGAACAATTAAATAGTCAAACCTCATCTCAAGTACAATTTACGAAGTTACCAATCTCATAAGTACACTTAATATTTGTTGATACTTAATGCCTCATTCAATAAGGTGGCACGACTTCTTGTCACTTTATGGATCAATTTATAGTTCTAGTTTTAGTGTTTGCTCTCGTTAAGCTACTTTATGCTTTTTCCAACATTTACCCAAGTTGGTTTATGGCGATCAATGAAGCAACAAGTGCGCTTACTTATGTATTTCTCAACTTTTTATAATCAGCCTCTAGATAGACGATTTTCATTAATAATAATGAAGTAACTAATATCCTTAACTCAACTCAAATAGTGAATTCGGATAACTAGAGTTTTTCTCGTGAGTAAGCTCATATTCAAAAAATAGAGCTTAAACTCTTTTATTAAATTTTTAAATTTGCAGCTTAAACAAATTAAAGCTCAGAATTAATCTTGATCCATAAGTATATCGTCGGCATCTCAACGGCGATTATTTAGGGCAATTAAGTTCTTACATTGGTGCTTAAACAAATAAAGCGCAAATACTTTCATTAATACACAAAAATATTGTTCGCGACGATATTGGATATCTTGTCCATTTTCATGCTTAATTGCCTAAACTAAAGTTGATGAGTTTGGTCTAAAAGTATTTCAATAAATTGCGTAAACAATTAGCGGTAATCTAAAATTTTTATTCTAGGTCCAAGTTGTGAAGCCCGATTTTTATTCGATCATGTACTTGTTTCGTATCGTCTTTGTATTATTTTGACTATTTTACCGCGTCAATTTGATGGTAGATATTAATGATAAATATATTTTGCATTTAATTCTTTTAAATTCTATTTGTTATCATAATCATTTATTAATTTTAATTCGCATTTATGATCACTTGGATGATCATCATTATTATTATTATTGGTGTATTTATTAGTCACCTTAGAATTTTAAGAGACTATTTATTTTAGGGATTTATAATTTATAGAATTAAGAATTCGATTTAGATTAAGGGATAATGAGACTTATAAGTGATAAAAGAAATCACTAATTATTTTGGATATTGATATTTATTCATCTATTATCATCAATTTTGGAACAAAAAAAATATGGAATTACCAAATTACCCTTAGGGGACGGCATTGGTGTATTTTTTTGGTGTAGAAATATCTCCCAACTCTTGTACATGTACATCTTGTGTATTCCTCTTGTGTATTTTTACACCATTAATTCAAACCTACATCTTAAATTAATCCCACCATTTCAATCATCCAATTGGTCAAACAAGACCAATTTAAAATTCCCCTAAGCTTAGCATTTTGGCTAATTATCCCTAGTAAAGTTGCCTATTACTAATTTGTGCCTTAATTCCCCAATTATTCACCTCACAAATCATTTAATCAAAATTTCATTTCATTCCTCTTCACAAAAATCACTTCAAGCCTTGAATCTTCTTACTTCTCTCAAAAAATCCTCCTACCTCTCTCTACACATTCTTCATCTTCTTCACTAACACTTAACCAAAAACTTCAAGAATTCATCTCCCTACTTTCTTCAAAAATTTCAAACTACACTCCAAATGTAAGAAACATTTCTTGTTCAATCCATTTTTGATATCACCTAACTCATCTCTTTCACCTTCTAATTTAAGTTTGATTTTTGATTTTGAGGTATACCTAGAAGACCTTTGAAGAAGTTAATAGACTAGTCATCTTGAAGAAAAATTGTGAAGAAGTTGGACTATAAGGTAAGAAATGGAATTTTTAGTACACTTTCTTCTTCTCTTCTATTTTCCAAATTTTGACACTCCATTTTTATTTTTGGAGTTTTAGGGGCTGACCTTGGAGGTTGACATTAAGGGTGACCAAAACCGTATACTTGGAAGCTATTACTAGTCACATTTTACTCACTACACAAAGTAAGTGTAGTATTTCCAATTTTCTCACCATCTTCTTCTTTTCCCTAAATTTTTAACCACATTCTTATAACTCCTTTATTTTTTGATATTCCTTGACTTAGGGGCTGACCTAAGTCACTCCTTCATCGAGAGAGTTTTATCCCATTTTCACCAACAAACCGATCTTTAAGGTGGGTGGAAAAATCCTTTCAACTTCTAGGTGTTTTAAATTGAAAATATGCATGTAGTATTTTGTTATTGAGCACTTGAGATATATTATGTATTGCATGCTATTTTCTTGTATCAAGTTGGAAAAATTCTCAAGTGTTGCTCAAAAATGCGATTTATCGAAAAATAGGGCATACATGCACACTTTATTGTTATACTTGATGAAATTTTGTATGAGAAGGATATGTATGTGTATGACTCTTGAAATCTATGTTTTGAATGATTTTTAACCTGGACAAGTCGAGCATAATTGATTAAATTTTAACTTTTGGACTTAAAATGCAAAAATGGAAAGTTGGTGGACTTAATTGCAAGAAAATAAAACTTAAGGGACCCCTCTGTAATTTTCGATTTTTGGGACTGAACTCAGGTTCAAAAATTATGTTTTGATATTTTAATAAAGTTTTAAGAGTTTTTAGATAAATTAAATCAACCCTTAAAAGCCCAAGGACTAGATTGTAAAATTTGAGAAGTTTAAGGGCTATTTTGCAAATTTCGAAACTGTACCAGACCCTAATTTTAAAATTTGAAATTTTAACTCTTAAGGGACTGGAAATAACATATTTTAAGTGTATTCCAAAATTCCAAGTGTTTAGAGCTTAGAAAGTAATTTTATAAAAATGGAGGGACCAAATTGTAAAAGATTAAACTTGAGGACCAAAATACAATTTCCAGGACTTATGCAGTCCATGCACCTGGAAATACTAATTTAACTATAACATAATTATATCTTGGACCCAAGGTTCAAATTTCATAACAATTGGACCCCTAAAAGCCTTAAAAGCAATTATTTCAAAATGGGACAAAAATGAGATTTTCAAAAGTTAAGGGACCTATACTTGCTTCTTTTAAAAACTGCTTTTGTCCCAATATCCCACTGACCTTAGTGACATTTTACAACTGGAATCACATTAAAAGCCCTTCCGGTTTGTGAGTTCCAATTATTTTAAACTTAGAGCACGAAATGGCAATTTTAACAAATTTGGGGCCAATATGAGAATCTTATAAAAACACGACCTCAAAACTTCAAAACCCTGAATCTCTGAATAATTTGGAGAGTTTAGGAACTGACCTCATAATTTTTCAAGGTCGTGATATTTATTTATTCAAAATTTTAACCCCAAAAGTATTGGTTTTTACAAAACGGGGCTAAATTGAAAATTTTCTTTTTATCAAGGACCTAACTCAAATTATTTTTCTTTTACTAAAACAGCCCTGGACCCTCTGACTTCAATTCTTAATTAAAATATTTTATTTTCTCAAAAACCCCTTGACTTATCGGACCGCCTTGACCGATTAATACTCGATCGTGGGCGACTTCCTCGTCTTGCGATTTGAATCTATAACGGGACTTATGTTCCACCTAATCTTTCAAGATATTGAAGATTGCTTATCCTCCCGATAATCATATTCATCCAAATAACTCCACCAATGCCATAATTACCTTACGCAAATTTTTGAAAACTTTTCATGAATCGCTTCCCGAATCAATATACTCATTGCTTGGTGACTACATGAACGTGTATTTAATTTCTGCTCGAGTCAACTTGGTGTGTCGAGCTCACGGTCGGAATGGATACGCGGGGATGGAACCGGGCAGCTCGGCTACTATTCCACTCTCCGCCCCATCGCCCTAATCCCGCAACCGAGGGACGGAGTTGGTCCGAGGAAACGGGTCGTAGTACTTGAGGCATAATCATGATTATGACAGATCCGAGCCTTGCTAGCTCCACCGTGGATTTTGTCTTTGTCTACGGAGCGATAAGGTGACAGTCTTGACCATCTTACTCGGGAGTTACAAGGAAAGAACGAAGGAATCGCATCCGATCCACACGATTCGAGTTAATCGGACCCGCTTGGTTGGCGCTACAAATTCGTGACGCAACCGCTTACTTGTATTGCATAGGTTGGCGCTACAAACCGCACGCAACCGCTACTTGCCTTGCATAGGATTGGCGTTACAAATCCGCACGCAATCCTCCCGATCGCTTGAACCATAGTGCATGCGTGACCACGAATAATTTTCTTAAATCTGTATAAATATATTACATAAATATATTTTTCATGACGCTTGTGGATCGTGTGTGAATTCATGCATCATCTCTCACGCCTTTTCATACAACTAAATTTCTCACATTAACTATATATATCGCTACACTTGCACACGATCACCCCATCCACCGAGATTTTGTCTCACCCCTCCCGTTTTCTAACCTTAGAAGATGACTTTGTCGAAGAAGTTGAACCGCCTTGGATTGAACTCTCGAGCTCCGCCCGTTGAACTCATTTCCTATCATTATCTATGTTCTTTGGACTATTTTCTTTTATTTTTTCGATGTTGGACTCTTTTATTTCCTTTGAAATTCTCGGATCGTAATTGAAGCGCGTAGGACCCATTTGACACTTAAGCCGTGATATGATGTGTAATTTATTCCTAGTTCGACCGTAAGCTATTAAGTTGTTGGGATGTAATTGTAATCTTGTTGTACTTGTAGTTTTTCCACGCTTTAGACCTTGTTTCACTTGGGATTGTTGCATCGTTTTCTAGAATATTGAGTTTATTCTGTTTAAGTGATTGATCGTCGTCGCGTCACGTTTGGGCGTGACACAAGTAATATTTGATATTTTCTTAAACTCAATGCAATCAAATTCCAACAAAATAATTCCAACGAAATAGAAAAGTGTTGAAATTTTTAAAATTCTAACGAAAATTCCAATGCTATATTATACCATTGGAAAATTCCAATGAAAATTCCAACGGTAAACAAAATTGTTGGTATAAAATGTTGGAATTCATGTTGGAATTTAAAATTCCAACGAAAATTCCCACTCCAAAACTAACCATTGAAAATTTCAACAAAAATTCCAACGGTAAACCAAATGTTGGAATTAATCGTTGGAATTTCATTGGAGTTTTTAAAATTCCAACAATAATTCCAATGGTACAACATGTTATTGGAAAATTCCATTGGAAAATTCCAATACCATTGGAAAATTTCAATAGGGGTTAAAAGATTTGATAGTATAATCCATATCAATAAAATATATATTCTCTTCTGGAGTCAATCATATTAAAACTACATGGTTAAATGTGCTTGACTTGAGACAAATTGATGATGGGTGACCTCTTTGGGAAGTTGAAGATATTAGATAATGAGATAAATTAATTGAATATTCCAACATATATATACACCATTGGAATTACCATTGGTCTAAATTCCAATAGTATAATTCTGTTGGAATAACCATTGGAGTTTTTTCCAACGATTAAATATATTCCAATGGTATAACTCTGTTGGAATTAGTGTTGGAAAAAATGTTGGAGTTCTTTCCAACGGTTATATATTCCAATGGATAAATAACGTTGGAAATACCGTTGGAATATATTTCCATTGGAATTTTCATTGAAATTTCGCCATTCCAATGACCATTTTACCAACGATGCATTTTATGTTGAAATTTCCATTGGAATCGATAATTCCAATGGCAATTGGCCAAATTCCAATAGATTTTTTCCGTTGGAATTTCTTTGCTTTCTTGTAGTGATGAGATCTAAAATTTTCTACCAAAGCTAGTAATATTCATCTCCCACCAAATTGAAGATTACAATAAAAATTACCGATCCGTGAATAATATACCAATGTCCATAAACAAATCATGCATGCCACTATGCGATAAAAGAAATTATGAAATTATCCCCATGGGCGATATTGACATATGGTGGTAAAACAAAAAAAAATATCCTCGTCAAATTGATATTACATAGTCTCCAAAAATTACCTCAATAAATACATGCCTCAAAAAATAAAATAAAATTACATATTTTCAAGGCATACTACATCAATCTAGAAAAAGGAAAAAATGAGGATCTTGAATTACCACAATTATCAAAAATTAACTCCCATAAATAAGAATAATATAAAACAAGTAAAAATTTAAATACATGAGCACTTGTATGTCAATGTCCATTCATTCAAAATGTACAATAATTTAATTAGTTGCAAAGACAAAGAAATTGCATACACCTATGCAATTAATAAAATATCCAACTAATAAATTAAAAATTACATAGAATATTTTTGCTTGCACCTCAATGCACAAAAATATATTTTTTCCGTGCACCTTATCCAGAAAAAAAAATATTTTTCATATCCCAATGTGTAAAAATAATTTTTGCATGCATCACAATGTACAAAAAAATATTAATTTGTTGCAATCATCTTAATGCGCAAAAATATTTCTTTCATGGACTTAATAGAATGCACAAAAATAATTTTGCAAATGTACCGACACGCAATAAAAAATAACTTGCTATTCAACTTCTATATAGATAGAAAACATGTTGGTGGTATAATAAGAAATTTTCTTGGCTTAGTGGTGAGCATGCATAAAGATATTTAGAAGGCTAGGGTTGAAATCTTTGTAAGACCAATAATCCCATAATTCTTTTCAACAAATAAATGGCTGCCCACATGCCCGCATGACATCCAATAGCGCCACATCGTCTTCGACTTCGCCCACGTGGCGGGCACTTACTACTCCTGGAAGACAAATATTTGTATGAGACGGTTTTATGGGAAGTGTTCACAAGATGGGATCCTACATGTAACTCAAATTTCAACCCAAACCCAAATCCATTAAAATATATGAACCATATTTTTGTGTTTTGTAAATTTGTCTCATTAATTTAATCCATAAGGGTGCGCAAAACCATAATCAATCTATGCGCCAAAAACAAAATAACATACAAGAACTTAAAAACACATTTTGTTAGCAAGATACGGATGGCAAAGTTCTGACCCTCTAACCTTCAACACGGAAATCGAGGCAAGTTTTGGTTTTTCCTCCAAAAATTTTGAATAGCCATAACTTATTGTTTAAATTCCGTTTTGCAATGTAAAATATATCAAATTAATTGTCTTCTCAAAATTTATAATTTATTACATATATAAAAACGAAAAAAAAGATTCGAATTTTTTAGAAAGAAATCAAATCAAATGTATTATCAAACTCAAGTACATCAAATAGGCGAGCTCGAGCCCTAATGACTATGATACCACTATTAGCAAATATGGAGCGAAACTTAAACGCATATTCACATATATAAGGTGAATCAAGTATACGTATTTGCAAATGAACTGTCGATCCACATAGCAAGGAATGATCCCGTCTACAAGCCTCCTTTTGATTTAATCGCGAGCAACGAACGAACTTCATAGATTGGTTGAACCATGAACTAACCACGGGCAAGATCACGAACCGTCTTTTCGTTAGTGTAAATAACTACTAGAGTTAGTTACTTTGACGTGCATACCTTAAACCCTTGGAAAACTTTGGTGATGCTCTAAGAAGAAAACCGTAGAGAGAAATTTTAGGAGAAATATGAAAGTCTAAAGCCAATTTAATCATGTTTCTACAACACAAAAGAAACATGTATGCGGAAGCTTAAAATAAATCAACATACCTCCAGCCATTGCTTTTTCTATGATCGAATTATGGATGTTTTCCACTTTGGATTTCACTTGTCTCCTCTCAACAATAGATGGTGTATTTTTATGTTAGAGTGACAAGAGGTCCCATGGATATCTCTCTCATATATTGTTATTTTCCCATCAAAAATAACACCTCTCACATGTAACCACTTACATTAATATTGCACCATTTATGAACATTTAGTTTCATTAATGTAACAATGCATTAACATGGGTTGTAACCCATATTGCATTAATGTTACAATTTGTAACTCATAATACTAAATGTTACATTCTCCCACTTGGTGCAAACATAATTAAGAAATAAAATACATGAATCATAGAGATATGTCCTCTATATGCGTGTAATATCAACTATGTATTACAATGTATTACATTTCTTAAATTCTTTATGTGGTTACAAAACTTAATGAATAAACCCTATGTTTATTTTAGGTCCAAACATTAATGATATTTTTTCAACACAAATGTGCACACAAAATCAAATGAAAAATATCAGCTGAATAAGAGTTCCAATAAATTACATTACGGAACTAAGTCCCATTCGTACTACATGATCCTTAAAACTCTTTGGTGGCATGCCTTTAGTTAAAGGATCGGCATCAATTCAGTGCTAATGTGTTCACTGACCACTTTCTTCTCTTTAACACGTTCTCTAACGGCTAAGTACTTGATGTCGATGTGTTTACTTCGACTACCACTTTTATTGTTCTTAGCCATAAATACCGCAGCTGAATTATCACAGTACAATCTTAATGGCCTAGAAATAGAATCCACAACTCTAAGCCCAGTTATGAAACTCTTCAACCATACACCATGACTAGTAGCTTCAAAACATGATACAAACTCGCCTCCATGGTAGAAGTAGATCAAAGTCCGCTTTGCACTTCTCCAAGATATAGCTCCACCGGCAAGCATGAAAATATATACATATGTTGACCTTCGTGAATCAACACAACCAGCAAAGTCCGCATCAGAGTAGCCAATCACTTCCAAATTATCGGTCCGTCTATATATGAGCATGTAATCTTTTGTCCCTTGAAGGTATCTCAACACCTTCTTTGCAGCTCTCCAGTGGTCAAGACATGGGTTACTCTGATATCTTCCTAATATTCCAACAGCAAATGCAATGTCCGGTCCGCATGACACTGGCATACATAAGGCTTCCAAATTTGAAGCATATGGAATGGTTTTCATTTGTTCCCATTCAAGCTCATTTTTCGGACATTGATCCAGATTGAATTTATCACCCTTCACAATAGGTGCTACACTTGGTGAACAATCCTTCATATGGAATCTCTCTAGAACTTTATTGATGTAGGTCTCTTGAGACAAACCCAAAATGCCTCGAGATCTATCTCTATGGATCTTGACGCCAATGACATAAGATGCCCCGCCCATATCTTTCATATTAAAGTTCTTTGAGAGAAATTGTTTCACCTCATATAGTAAACCTTTATCATTAGTCGCAAGTAAAATGTCATCCACATATAACACTAGAAAACAAATCTTGCTCCCACTAACCTTCTGATATATACATTCATCCATGATGTTCTCTTCAAAGCCAAATGAAGTGATAACTTCATGGAACTTAAAATACCACTGACGAGAGGCTTGTTTGATCCATATATGGATTTATTAAGCTTGCAAACTAATTGCTCACCTTTACTAGAGGAGAAACCTTCAGGTTGTTTCATATAAACAACCTCCTCTAGATCACCATTGAGGAACGCTGTTTTCACATCCATTTGATGCAATTCATAATCAAAATGGGCTACTAATGCCATAATTATTCGAAGGAATCCTTCTTAGATACAGAGAGAAAGTCTTTGTATACTCAATTCCTTCTCTTTGAGTTAATCCCTTGGCAACAAGTCTTGCTTTATATCTCTCGATGTTGCCCTTTGAGTCTTTCTTAGTTTTGAAGACCCACTTACATCCGATGGTTTTCACACCATCGGCAATTTGACGAGATCCGGACTTTGTTAGATGCCATAGAATCCATCTCATCTTTCATGGCATTATACCATAAGTTTGATTCCTTAGAACTCATGGCTGTGAAAATGTTTCAGATCATTTTTGGCTCCAATATTGTAGTCACACTCTTGTAGATACACAACATAGTCACTTGGAATTGCTTTGACCTCCTTATTCTAGTAGATCTCCTAAAACCTTCATCAACATTCTCCGAATATCGTGATTCTCGTTGTTCAACCGGTTGTTCAACAAAGTTCGTATATGTTGAACTTCAGGATCTACAAGATTTGGTTCAACATCTTGTGGAATATCCAGGACCGGTTTGCTCAACATGCGCTTGATCTTGAGGCGCATTATTTACAACAACGATCACTCCATTACTTGAAGTAGGATAACGAGTATACGAATGATCTTTCTCGGAACTAATATCCGAAATTGACCACTCCCATCGATCATCATTTTCAAGAAATTTTGCATTTCTTGATTCCACAAATCTAGTGCTATGAGATGGACAATAGAATCAGTATCCCTTAGACCTCTCGGCATATCCAACAAAATACCCATTTATGGTCCTCGGGTCCAACTTTCTTTCTTGAGGATTATAAACTCTTACTTCGAAGGACATCCCCAAACGCGCGTACATGTTGCAAACTCGGTTTCCAACCCTTGAATAATTCAAATGGTGTCTTTGAGACTACCTTTATTGGAACTCGGTTTAATATGTACATTGCCTTTTAAGAGCTTGATCCATAAGGACTTGGAAGTTTTGAGCTAGCAAGCATACCGTACCATGTCCATTAATGTTCGATTTCTTATTTCAGCTACACCATTTTGGTCCGGAGAACCAGGCATGGTATATTGGGCAACAATCCCATTCTCTTGAAGAAATCTTGCAAATGGACCAGAAGCTTGTCCACTCTCAGTGTATCTACCATAGTACTCACCACCTCTATCTGATCTCACGATCTTAATTTGTTTTCCACATTGTTTCTCTACCTCGGCTTTAAAGATCTTAAAAGCATCTAGTGCTTCATTCTTATTATTGAGTAAGTAGAGATACATATAACCCGAGTAATCATCTATGAAGGTAATAAAGTACTTATCACGATACGCATCTATATCCGGACTACAAATATCCGTATGAATAATTTCCAATATTTTAACTCCTCTTAGCACCCTTCTTTGACTTGTTAGTCCGCTTACCCTTAATGCGAGTCTATACAGTCACAAAATCGAAAAATCTAGAGTACTAAGTACCCCATCAATAACCAATCGCTTAACTCTATCAATGGAGATGTGTCCCAATCTCGGTGCCACAACATTGAGGATTTTTCGTTCATAACACATCGCTTAATACCAAAAAGATATCATGAACGCAAAGCAAGACAATTATCATCATTTTGCAAATTAAGACGAAAAAGACCATCGACATAATACCACATCCAATGATATCGATCTATAAGATAAACTAAAATAAGAGTCCGAAAAGTTAAACGAATAGCCGATGATACCAGGTCTTGAAACAAATCAAATTCCTAGCAAAACTAGGAATATAAAAAGTCTTTTCCAAAAGCAAAATAAAACCACTGCGTAAAACTAGTTTGCATGTTCCTCCGCTTTCACATGTGAGGGCATCTTATTTCCCGAGTAGATGCTTTGCTCACTTCCCACCGGTTTTCGCAGATTTTGCAATCCCCGCAAGGAATTCGTGAACATGGATTGTTGAACCAGAATCAATCCACCATGTGTTATGATTAACATCAATCATATTGGATTCATAACAAACAAATGAAAGTTGAGTACCTTTCTTTTCAAGCCACTTCAAGAATTTAGGGCAATTCTTCTTTATGTGCCCTTTCTTTTTGTAAAAGTGGCACTTGCCTTCTTTCTTGATGTCCTTCTCGGGAGGAATCTTGTCATTTCCCTTGTCATTGGCCTGATTTTGCTTTTTTTTTTTCCCGATGTTATTGCCATATTCACTTTCTCACCCTCCTCCATAGCCAATCGTCCCTCATCCCGAACACACATGGTCATAAGTTCATTTATTGACCATTTGTCCTTATGTGTGTTATAGGAGATCTTAAAAGGACCATCTTTGTGGAGGAGAGTGCACAAGATAAAGTGAACCAAAGAAAGAATCGACATCTCCACTCCTCATTCGCATGATATGCTCACGCACACCTCTAATCCGTAAGCTTTATGGATGAGAACTCGCATTATTAGGGTGCTAGCCAATGCTTTGTCGAAGACACAAATCGATCATCAATTGCCTTCAATAAGGCACGAACATTGTCATATTGCTCGATCGAGCCCCTAATCCCATTAGATATTTTGGTCTTTATGAACATAACACGAGACGATTAATCGCTCCCATTTTTCATAAAGATCAACTTCATTTGGGATGCTATTTTCGATTATAGCAGGGGGTTCATCTTTCCCGATAGCATAGTCAATGTCCATCCACCCTAAATGGAGAAGAATTCTCTCCATCCAAATCTTATAATTGTCCCCATTGAGCTCGGGAACATCAAATTTCATATCGGGAAGTTAACGGGTTGAATAACTCGCATATAACATAAACATACTCACATTATCAAATTTGAAGCTATTTTAAACCATATAACATATTTTACCAATGCAAATCATGTTGAAATATGAATCTAGAGACATAAAACTTGCCTGTGGGCTAAAGTTTCAACTCAATTAGATTCACTTTAACTTTATGACAAAACTATCAAATTATATCCCTTTTTCTAATCCATGTGGGTAAATTAGAAAATATAATTTGATATTTTATCATGGTCAATTATATAAATACAATAAAATTTCTGTGGGATAAATTTTATCATATTGCATATAATTTCCACAACTTATGTCTAAATTCACATGTGATCATAAATACCAACTTAATATATAATTTTTATTTATAAAAGATGTTGTGGCTACTCTTTAAAATAAAAATTATATTAACCACTTAGACATTTATCTTAATGAGAATTAGATTTTACAAATTCTGCAATATCCAAGTCAAAATGATATGCAAAATTTTCTAATTAAAATCTCGTAAACATAAATTGCATGATTATTCAAAATATCATACACTTAAATAATTTATATGCATTAAAACATTAAGCATATATGAACATTAATAATATTCGAATATCACAAAAAGTATTTAATAGTGTATTAAACTAATTCGGATGAAGTTCACATTATTTAATGTTATGCCCAAACCGATCGTGAGGCGTTATATGTATCATAAATTGAATGTCAATCACAAATAATGTTTCGGTGCAATTGGTTATAATGCACTAGCCAATGTTTGACCACCGGGTTCGAAACTAAGCTGCTGCATTTTATTTTTTTGAAAAATTCTTTTTCTTTAAATGGCCGATCAAAGAGGAAATAAGTTAAATAGACTAAGCGGTAATTTGTATTGAAGAAAACGAATAGCCACGATTGGTTAGACCATATGCCAAAATTGGTCCACCAGGTTCGAATCCTCCATGCAAAGCAATTCAACATTTATCAAGGGGATATATGATCTATAAAGAAAGCGTGCTATCGTAAGGTTCTTAGTCCCGCTTCTTTTTCCTGACCTTTTAGGACTCATTCTACCATATATATATATATATATTATTATGTTTTAACTCTTTATTATCTGTCTTCATCATAGAATAACCAATCGTTGAAGATGAATTCCAAAAAATGAGATTTAGGTCTGTTCGAAAATGGACTCCGGACTCAAAAAAATAAATAAAATTTATAAATCCAACTCCAAACCGGATGAAATCAGACTTTTATACGACCAAATTTTTGAACATATGAACAATCAACAAAAAATCATATATTCGAAAAAGCAAGGCAAAGAATAAACTCACTCACGATACCAAATGAAAGTCTAAAGCCAATTTAATCATGTTTCTACAACACAAAAGAAACATGTATGCGGAAGCTTAAAATCAATCAACATACCTCCGGCCATTGCTTTTTCTACGATCGAAATATGGATGTTTTCCATGGATTTCACTTGTCTCCTCTCAACAATAGATGGTGTATTTTTTATGTTAGAGTGACAAGAGGACCCATGGATATCTCCTTATATATTGTTATTTTCCCATCAAAAATAACACCTCTCACATGTAACCACTTACATTAATATTGAACCATCTATGAACATTTAGTTTCATTAATGTAACAATGCATTAACATGGGTTGTAACCCATATGCATTAATGTTACAATTTGTAACTCATAATACTAAATGTTACAAAATATTCTTTTTGTTGTGTACGATACGCCTTTTTCAATGGGGTGATATTGTAGAGAGAGATATCAATATATATATATATATATATATATATCAATCCAATATCTTAGTTGATTCCTCGATGGGAGAAGTTTCTAGATAAACCTCATCTAAATAATACTCCCTATTATCTCAAATATGGATGCAACCTAATTGCACCAAATAGTAATTAATTACTAATTTAACCTCATGAGATTCTTTGAAAGTCTCATTATATATTAGAAATATTATTCTTTGGATAAGATGAATCCAGTGTGAATAATAAAAAAGTATTGAGTAGGTCGTTTTTTGGCCATTCTCATCAAACAAAAATATTTTTAGGCATTTTTCTAAATACATGTTTTTTAGAATTTTGACATGTAAAATTCTCAAATGTCTCTTAACCCATTAAACCCTTTCGAGTCACACAAGCACATTCATCAACTTCATAACTCGACATTCAAAATTTGGGCAAAAAATCTTATGCGACAATTTGCAAAAATAGAACCTACGGTGATTATTGTTGATTACAATGTTAGAATCGGGATTGCCTTCAAAATGGTAAATTACGTAAGCAGAAGATTACAAGAAACTAAATTAGCTATTACAAAAGTAGAACTTTCAAAAGCCGAGTCGAGACGATCTCTTTCCGCAAAGCAATTACGCCCCGACTAGTGCTCACGGTCGACATATTGCTTCCAAAGATGAAACGGCTTACGTCTTCGTGTAGTAGCACCACTAACACGTGAAGCTCCTTCGAACTAGAAGATGTTGAAGATAGTTCTTTGGACTTTATGTGTAGAATGCAGAAAATAGCTTTTGGAGGTGTATGAAATGCTATGAATTTTCTGTGTATTTATGCAATGCACAACAATGAATTTATATACAACCAATACTTGCAGGAGATAACAAAAAAGTTGTGGGCATTAATCCAATTGTAACACCCCACTACTCCATAACAGACAAGTAGTGGGCTCTTTTCAGATGATCACTACTGTAGGAGTTAATAACTCCAACAGTCACACGAATCTGGACACATACAATGTCCAGATTCATTGGGCTTCAACAGGCACTCGAATCGGGCCAAGCCCGTTTTGAGTGGTAAAACTTTAGTGGACCTGGACAAGGGCCCAATAGGGTCGGGCGGCCCAAGGCCCATGCCCATGCCTAGGCCCTGGCCCTGGCCCAGCCGGCCGGGCGCGCGCGCGCTCGTGTGGCCCACTTGTGATCATCCACTTGTGTTATAGTTTATACAACAAATAACACGTTCTAGTAAATAAACTAGGATAAGCTATGATTTGTATTCCATGTGGGATAAGGCAAAAGTCTTTCATTTCTCTTTACATAATCTTTACATAATGCCCATTTATGTGGCTACCTTCGTGTATTAATTTCTCACTCACCGAAATTGGTTTTGAGAAATAAAAATACTATGAACATCTACTTGGAATGTAAATTAATAATATATAATTTAATTCCTCCAAAATTAAATTCTTAGCCACCGAAAATTTGGTCAAAGTCGGGACAACGCCCACTTTCTCAAACCCAAATTTCCAACAATTGTATCGATGGGCAAAAATCTTATTCCATTAGTTCCTTTTGTTTATTGAGTTAGTTAGTTTATAGTTATGCAGGCTATGATTTCTTGTTAGATTTGAAGAAATTTTACGGTTTAGACAATTTAGGTTTTGATTGAAAACCTTGTTGCATCGTTAATGGTGATTGGGGTGAATAAGGAAGATGACAAAGATTTTCATCGCATAACTCGATATCTAGTTATTGTAGTCCGATATCAAGTTATATGAGTTTATATCTAATAATGTTTGTTTTCATAGAACGTGCTTAAAATCTTGTTCTCGATTATACATCGAGTTAAATATAATCGGATATCTAGTTTTTAGCTTTTACTACGGCGTTGGTCAAACCAACTGCTCAATCTTGTCACTTATTATAACCTATTATTTTGTTTTTCTCTAAAAAACTTTAAATTTACATAATTTATTTGTTTCAAATCCGTTTTGCATGTATAATATATCAAATTAATTAATCTTCTTTTTCGAGATATATAATTCAATACCAATATTGCATTAACAAAAACGAAAAATCTGATTCAAATTCTTTTAAAAAGTTTGAAATAGAGAGTAAGAGATATAGAATGGTAAGTGAAAAAAAGAGAAATAGACCTAATATCAAACAAAGATGCTACGGATGAGATCTTCTATTCCGAATGGTGTTTCATCTCCTATTACATCAAGACGGATGATTGCGGCGTGTATAGAAATTACCATATTAATTTTAAAGCATAAATCAAGCTTCTAGCATATTTGCTTTTAATATGGTAGTTTCTATACACGTGGCAATCATCCATGCGTGGAATAGGAGATGAAAACCGCGTTTTGGAATAAAGATCCCATCCGTACTAAAAGGGTATGAATTCTTTTGTTATACCAAAATGGCTAAAAAAGATTAGTTTTAAAAAATGACGCAACAAAAATCTCGCACTCAATTGCTTATGAAACAAATTAAACAAGCGAAAGCATTTTTATTTATTCATGATAAAGTGGCATACATAACATAACATGGATGGCCTTCCACATTTATCTCAGTAGGACAAGAAAGCCATAGGCTAGGATTCATACATGTTACTCATGATCAAATAACTTGGGAGATTAATAATTCCTCGGGCGCGCACGGCGGCGGTGCCGTTACACACGCCGAATTTATAGCTGAACTATAGCCTTGAGTATCCCAAAGACTGTTCCACAAAGATTACCCCTCCATAATTTGGGAAGACCTAATCACCGGCAAAATCTCATTGACGACCAAAATGGGCGGAATGAATCCGATACCCTCCCGGAGAGACGGCAAGCCCAAGAAAATTTGACTACTCGCGGGATTCTCGATTCCACCACCTCCACACCGCTACAACCATGGAGACGCTCGTGTAATCAAAACGTGGATTTTTGTAAAATCGCAGCCAAATGTAGTCGAAAAGCCGGTCATAATAGCATCATCCATGACATGATTTAAAGGGGAACACGCTGGGCCGCGAGATAAGTAGACCTTTCTATGCGGTGTCAGAACTTGACGGGGCCCGACAAGGTCATCCCGACAAGACGGCACTTGGGAGTTCAATATCAAGGTCCACGCCATTTAAAGGAGTGGGGCCGAGGGGCCAAACATAGCCAGGATCGATCGCTTTAAGAAAGTGTTCCATAGATAATTAGCCACTTCTCTTGCGTCTTCGAGGAGAATAGAGGTGTAATTCCCTATCTTGCCACCAAGTGATAGCATCACTTGGATGCCTGATCTGCGCGAACTCGATTTCGGAGCTTAAGCCCGTGCGGGTCCCCGACAGGGATCACAATGGCGGTCAAGTTTAGGGACGGGGATTTGGCCACCGCTAGAAGGTGGTCACACTACTACAAAAATCCGATAGACACCGGTTTTAAACCGGTGTCTATTAGTAAAACAACTTAGGTGTTAAAGCGGCTGGTGTTAAAAGTCTGTATTTTTGACACGGTTTTAAACCGGTGTTGTTTTTGAAAGACACCGGTTTTAAACCGGTGTCTATTAGTAAAACAACCGGTGTTAAAACCACTGGTTTTAAAAGTTCGAACTTTTTGACACGGTTTAAAACCGGTGTCTTTTCTTGAAAGACACCGATTTTAAACCGGTGTCTATTAGTAAAATAACCGGTGTTAAAACCTTTGGTGTTAAAAGTCTGAGCGTTTGACACCGGTTTAAAACGGTGTCGTTTCCTAGAAAGACATAGGTTTTAAACCGGTGTCGTAGATATAAAATATCCGCTTTCAAAGGCCTGGCGTTAAAAGTTTATGTATTTGACACCGGTTTGAAACCAGTGTCATCAAAAGACACTGTATCAAAACATTGGTTTAAAACCGGTGCCGTTTCATCAAAAGACACCGGTCCAAATCTGCAAAAAATCCATATAAATAACAAAATTTATTAAAAACTCCAGTTCTAGTAACAATTATAAGTTCACTACCAATTAAACATGAAATCCATTAATACTAAAGTCACCAATAGCCAAAATCCAACAAAAAGTACTAGTAGCGAAGTTTCCTTTCGATAAAACAACTATAAACTCATAATCCAATTAATTCCATCAACCAACAAAAAGATCAGAATTCACTAAAGGCAACAAAATCCATATGATCAACATAGCTCGTATCATTCAATCTTTCAAAAATTCTCAAGCTTCTCCTACTCTTTAAGTCTTTAACCTTGTTTCTCGTCACGAAGCTCATTCATTCTTCTCATTTTCTACAAACATACAAACAGAGTTGAATGATTTAGCCATCAGTTATTAACTTATTTGCATCATCCATCAGAAATGGTCACATAATAGTACACTAACAAGTCATGGAACACGACAGAAATAATAATGACTCAAAATCAAAAGTATGGCCGATTATGAAGGCTTTTGTGCATGTAGGGTCAAATAACAGGTGTCTCTATATTATGAATAAAAAGTGCAAGCACCTATACAAAACAAAAATTGAACTCAGCACAGGAAAAAAATAATAATAATAAAGCGCCACTATTCCTAAAAATTCTTTAAAAGTCCCTTTAATTTTTCCCAACTGAGTTGTCAAATTTCTGAGCCTACACATTCAAAGTCCTACAAATAGAACATATAAGCAATGTCATTCAAGGGAACATGTAATGAGCCTACATATTCAACATCATGGCATCACTTTAACACTGATGAATCAAAGATCATAATGATCCAATGCATACTATTTACATATTTAATAATCATCCAACTATACCTACCTTGATCATCGCGTTCAAATCTCTGTGAGTGAGACTTTTGATAATAAGCACTTCATCATCTGCAACAAAATAACTATTAGAATAGGCACAGACAATTTCTTCATGAAGCTGATGGAACTGGAATAACCATGTTTAAAAAATTCAGACTAAAGTATCTTAATAACCATGCAAGATAAAAAAAAATCAAAAGAAAATCGATAACATGTTTCTAAGACAATGAAATCTCACATAGTTAGTATCAAGTAATTACTCCAAATCAGATATGTAAGCATGATGATATCATTTTGCTATAATCTACACATAAGAAAGTACAGTAGAGTAATATTCTCCATACTTTCCAACCAACACCAATGAGATCACTAAAGTCGACCAATTTATTTTCAGGATAATTACATAAGCCACCCCTGAGGTTTCGGTTAATTACAAAAAGGACCACAAGTTTTAGAAAACTACAAAAAAATGCCGTGAGGCTTGGTTCTCAATATTATACTTTACCACCTTCATAAGTAAAAACATTTCAAACACCCCCTTAAATTTGTAAAAATAATACAATTAACCCTAACTTTTAATACAAAATCAAACCTCAAAGGGTTCTTGTAATTTTCAAGCATCTATGAGTTTTTTGTAATTTTGAATAATCTGACAAGTTCTTATTTACACTACAAATAAATATCAGAAGTTACCAGCAAGAGAACTTCACAGTAATAGCATAAAAATGCTGATGAAAAGCACCTAGCAACATAGAAGACTGCATTTTCAAGCACTAACAGCTTGTTAGCACAACCAATAGCCAGAGCTCCACCAGAGCCACCTTCGCCCGCGACAATTGAAACAATTGGTACTCTCAGACCGAACATGGTCGTTAAATTCTGAGCTATTGCTTCCCTCTACATATAAAAGCACAAGCAGTTAACTTGCAGGCTTCGGTCATTAACAGGGACTTTGCGTTAGTGAATCAATATACAGTACTTGGCCTAGTTCCTCAGACCTAAGATCCGCATACGCCCCTGGAGTGTCGTGCAATGTTTACACGTTGTATAGGGGCCAGATGCGTGTACAGATCCTTTAGAGCCTGCAATCAACATGGTAAGAAAATAATAAAAATGGCAGCAAACATCAGAGTAATACGAAAATGAAATTACTAGTTGAGATGATAGATTTTGTTTCCTAAGATCATGATAAAATAGTAGAGGCAAAAATATTGTGTTTGTGATAGAATGGTAAGAGGAAAGGAAACAAGAGCAGAAAGAACATATTACTGACTAAACCTATTGATATTTATTCTCCAGTGAAATAATTTGACCACTAAAATCCAGACCAGTTTCATTGGCCATCTTTTGCACCTGTATCAAGGAGAGAGAAACGACTGAACCAAGTGATCACCTTTTCTATGCGAGGAGTTTATGTTCACAAATGAATCAGAGAAGTTTAAATTAGTCGTACATCAATTATTTTTTTCTGCAGATCCATCAGAGGTTTCTCAAAATCCAATGTAACTGGCTTTGGCTTCTCTTTCAAAGGCTTAAAAGGTGAGAGATGGGTAAGGACTCCACCTTTACAATCAAGTCGGGATCTTCTGGCCATGGATATTCATGCTTCTTCACTTTCCTAACCTTTGCAGATATAGTGAAGTCTCTCATTTTTGCTCCTAGCTGCGACCTTCCAAGGGCTCAAGTGGCACACCACACGCACCATTACTCGAGCTCCTAAGAAGATCCGATGCAGTAGGTTTGGAAGCTAAATTCCCAGTGAATGACACTGGAGATTGTGAATCTTCTTGAAAGAGAAGAAAAGATAGGACCATTTCAGAAAATCAATAAAATAGTGAAACCAAGAGAAACAAATCGTGGAACCATCTGAGAAAATTGAGGATCGAAGTTCAGCAAATTTATGATTCTAGGGAAAACTTTCATCCATGTGGCTTGTATGCATGCAACAGAATTCTTAGGCAAGAAAATTGCCTAAGGCGAAGCATTAAAATGTTGGAGAGAGGAATGTACACATATATTCAGTAGCTATGAGCTAGTGTCATAGGATGATTGCGCAGATAAACGTAGAAGCTCTGACACGAATATGCTTGGTCATCTCAGTCACAAGAGATAGCCGATCAAGTGCAGCCTCATCAATACCACCCATCTAAATCAAATAATCAAAGAATCAGTTAACTGTTTCTTTTATCTATAAATTTTTTATATTCATTAGACATTTCCATAGATAAATGCTCACAAACTAACATCACTAACTTCACCAAAAGTGGATTAATAGATCGAAAGATGGATCACGGGCACCCACTGTAAAAATCAACATTTAGTACTACTCACACTATAAGAACGTCTTTAACCATTTGTTTTTTACCTGGTTGTATATGAACATGCTTGATAAAAGTACTGCCAATGAGAATATCTATGTGCTATATGTTCCCTGTCAAAAAAAAAGTTTAAAACATGAAGCAATGAAAAAAAGAGAAGGTTACTAAAAGAATATTAAACATGGAAGTTTGTATAGTTCTGCAAATGCTTAGAAAAATTGAGAACAATAAACAAGCAAGCATGGATGGAGGAGGAACATAGGTATCTGAGGATGAAATGTGAAACAATAATGTGAGTTCACAAGTTATAAATGACCTATAAAGAAACAAGAAAAAGGTAAGAACACCTATTCGTGAACAGTATAAGCTAAGGCTGTCCAATTGACTACAAGAAGAAAACCTCACCGTTTGGTCATAAGCATCAATTCCTTCCGAGTCCAGGAGTAAAAGATTGTACTTTGTTCCATCAAGTGCAGTTTTTCTTCGTATTGGAGTTCTCCACAACCAAAGACCTTTAGTACAAGGGCGATGCGTTGATGCCACTTGAAATCCACTGCTCCTCCCAAGAAGCTGCAAAATATATGTAACATTCTGCTCAGTAATATGTGATATTTAAAATAGCTCGAGTGAGAAACTTATATCGCTTTCGGACACTAGATGGCTTCTTTCAATGCAAATGACAACAAAACTATCAACTGGTTGAAAGAATAATATCAATTTAACAAGTGTTGAAGAACCATCTTCTCTAAGAAGGGTCATTAGTTATTAATGCGATAGGCGATGACAAGTCATGGCCTAGGCGACAAAAGGCTATTGTATGGCCATGCAAGGCAACAAGCCGAAAAAAACTAAAAAAGATGTTATATACTTATATTTTCTAAAATATAGCTACAGAAAATAATAAACCATATCAAACAATGATAAACTATCTCAAACACCAACATCAATCATTAAGCAACAAAAGCACAAGTCAAATAGTCAATAATGTCAACAAGACAACATCACAATTAGCAGTCGCCTATCGCCACTTGGAAAGGGGACGTCTACGCAACAATGAGGCCATAAACCATGGCCTATGGCCTAGGCGTGGTCTAAACGAGGCTTTAATAACTATGGGCAAGATATGAGGTAACACAAAACAATCAAGAAAGAAACATGAGTGCCTTCACCATTAACAATCTAATTTAAATCCAGAAGCCTCTCTCCTTGAAAAGAGTGCTCATAAGGAACCTCAAGATATGATATCTTCAGCTTCTGCTGTTTTCAATCAAGATACCCTCAAGATCAACAATATGGAAAAGGATGTTCTTCATCTAAAGAAACAACCTCAAATGCAGCAATCAAGAGACAGAGAAGAATGCATCTGCTGTTACTAATCTATCTAAATTCTGAAACTTCCCTCTTGCAGAGTACTAACAAGATTTCCCAAGATCAAAATAATATTGTAAATCGTAATGTTTTGATTATGGAATTCCAGATTCCTGAAAACCCCTAATTTGCAATTAAACTTAATCATATAATAGAATATTGTAAATAACAACAATAAGTAAGTAGTAACCAGTTTTACCTTCCATTAGACAAGGTATAAAGAATATGTCCTTGATTACTACCAGGCAACCTACAATCCTGATATTTCACTAATTGATAGGTTGCTCAAAGACCTCAATATCAAGAATTAATCATATAAACACTTTATCCGTTTCAACACATGCAACAAAAATTCTAGAAACCAAGTAGCATGTTGTTGACTTTTGCTTATGCAAAGTTTCTTGACATCTCTTTAACCCAACAAAACTAATTCTCCCCACCTCCAAAAGAAAACAAAAAAGGGTTCTCCATCTCGCTCATTGTCTTGTGTTCAACAGCGCCGAAACTAATAGCAAACTTCAGCCACCAAACATTAAGCCCAAAACCCTAAATTTCATTAAACTAATAAAACCAAACACCCTAATGCGCAAGCAAAGCATATCCACTAAACATCGATTGTGAAAGATGTCAATCACAAACTCACATTGCCCAACAATTGTTCTAGTATTACCGAAACCCTAATTAACACAATTACAGTGAAATTACGCTCCATATTCAACCAATCCCCCTTTCCCAAATTTACCTGATTTAATATAAAGCTCTTCCCACGGGCCGTTTCACCAACTGAAGCAGCGCCACCTCCTCCGGATCCATGTGAAGCCTTCCCTTTTCATTGGAGTACACGAGGCGGATCGGCCTTGCTGGTCCGGCGGACATATTGGTCGAAGGAGACGACGGAGGAGTGGTGGGTGGCGAAGTCGAGTTCTGTGGTGGTGGTGTTTTGGGAGATGGAGAAACAGGAGAGGTGAGAGATGGTGAGAGACGGGGCGATTGGTTTGAGTATGGGAGAAAGGTAGAACTTTAATTTCACTGTGACCTAATTAATTAGGGGCCCTAACGACACTGGTTATAGAACCGGTGTCTAAAGTATGGTGTTAAAAATAAAGACACCGGTTTTATAACCGGTGTCAAAAAATCTGGTGTCTAATCTAAAATAATTTATATAAATAGACACCAGTTTCGAAATCCGATGCCAAAACCGGTGTCTATTTGGGAAATGTTTTACAATAGACACCGGTTCTAGGAAACCGCTGTTGTTTATCAAACAACAGCACTGATTAGACACCGTTTTCTTACAAAACCGGTGTTATACAGGAAAAGACACCAGTAAAGTCTTAAAACCGGTGTCTTTTTTGGTGGTGTCTATCAGCAGTTTTCTTGTAGTGTCAAAAATGCGATGTTCACGTATTTATAGTTGCGGGAGTTACAAGCATCGCGGAGGGTCCCTTCGTTGGCGTTTTCGTTGGCGTTTTGGCCCCAGTAGACTGATATTCCACAGGGTTTTTGTGACTGTGAGGAGGTGAATAGTGAAAAAACAATGAACATCAGGATGGGGAATGCAATGTGAGAATAGGCAGCCATTTGTAAGAGAGATGTAGTTTGAATCTCTTTGGTTGGGTGCTTTTGCATGTTCCTTGGGAGTCATTTTATAGGCGTCGGAGGTGATAATTAGATGCTTACAATTTACAAATTTCAAAATTTAAGGGCAAAACCGAGGGAGTCAAACTATTCTTGGGCGGGGCAAAAATTGTTTATTACAAAATGGTGAAAACGTGTTGATGAATTGGAGAAGAATTGGAAATCTTAGATTAATTATATACATATACTTTTATCATTCAAATCGAATTGATCTTATCCAACTAAGAGTGTTTCAAAATAATGGGGTTTGTAAGAATTATCAAGAGATTAAATTAGTTAAGTGCAAAACGTGCTTACGAAACCCACTACAACATATTATGTTGGCTTACGGTAACGCACAAAAAAATGGGGGAATTTTTTAAGTACCCACTATGGATAGTGGGTATTCTTTTCTACCTATAGACATAAGAAAACTCTTTTCTACCCAATTTGACAAAAAATGCCCCTCTTTTAATTTGAAGATTTTGAATTTTGAAACTGATGCAATTAATGCATTCCTTGAAAATCGTGTACACTTCCCCCCAAATACACACACACACCTATGTATAAATTTATATACCCATATCGTGCCCTATTGTGCCCATATCGTGCCAACCCCCATGTACATATACATAAAAAAGGCACTATATATCGTGCCTAATTTTAACTGAGGCACGACATATCGTGCCTAATTTTAACTGGCGTGCCTAATTTTTTAACTGAGGCACGACATATCGTGCCTAATTTGAACTGAGGCACGATATATATCGTATCTCAGGCACGATATCGTGACCAATTTTAACTGAGGCACGATATATCGTGCCTTTTTAATGTAATGTACATATTCTAAAAAATTGTCTATTAATTTTGAAAATTGTTTCAATAAAATTTAAAAATAATTGCAATTTATAAAAAAAATGTCCAAAATCCAAAAAGGGAGAAGAGAGAGAAAAAAATAAAGAGATAACGCCCCACCTACTTTTGCATTTAAAATAAAAGGGTATTTGGGTAAAAGAACCACAAAAATGGGTAGAAAACTTAGTTTTCTTATCTCACATGTCAGAAAACTCTTTCTCCTATCCTAAGTGGGTATTTCCCACAATTTGCTTAATTTCAAATGCATGTGAAAAACTACTTATAAGTTATAACTATAAGATTCCCTTTTCCTTGGAATAATTTTGATCGGATTTCAAGACGGCTGGTCAGTGGTCAAACATATGAAGGGGCATCCGAAAACCGAGAGAGTAAACTATTGTAGCACAGACTTTAAGGCAAAAACTCATGTATGACCATTTCACGGGTCTCAATTAATAAGACGGATCCTATTTGACCTGCGAATCCTGTTGACCAGGTCCACAGATCAAAGCACATGCTGCTTTTTTCCTTTTTTTTCTGTTTTTCTTCCTCAGTTAAAGTAACAATTTTATGAGAAAAAAATATTATTTTAGACAAAATATCATATTTTTTAATATAGTCACAGATTATGATTACATTACATTGAAGGAAAAATAAATATATCAGAGTTAAAGTAACACCTTTATGAGTAAAAATATACATGTTTTGAGACAAAATATCATGCTTTAAGAGTAAAAATATCTGTTTTTAAATAAAGTATATTATATTTTTTAATAATAAATACAAAGAAAGATGAATAATAAATATGATAGAGTTAAAGTAATAATTTTATAAGTAAAAGTATTTGTTTTTTTGAGATAAAGTAATATTTTTTTAATATATTCAAAAATTATGAATATATTATAATAAATATGTATATATATAACATAGTTAAAGTAACACTTATATACATTAAATTATCTATTTTTTTAGATAAAGTATCATGTTTTTTGATATAGTCACAAATTAGAAATGAAGGAAAGAAGAAAAAATAAAAAATAAATATGATATAGTTAAAGTAACACTTTTATAAGTAAAAGTATCCGTTTGTTGAGATAAAGTATCGATTTCTTAATACGATTTACAAACTAGGAACAAAAAGAGGAAAAATAAAAAATAAATATGATGTAGTTAAAGTAACATTTTTATTTTTATAAGTATCCATTCTTGAGATATTGTATCATATTTTTAATAGACTTGGGTTCGATTCTTCGCATCTTCATTTAGAGGCGTTTTTAATTTTTATTCAATTTAGCGGGCGTATTTATAAATGACTTTAAATACATGGTTATACTGAAATTGCACAACAAGCACTAGTAGTGTAGTGGTAGAACACCACCTTAAGTCTGTATAGGAGTGCGGTTTCGAATCTTGTGGAGCGTTGAAGAGGTTTTTTTTTTTAAATAACAGGTTGGCTGTAGGCCAGTGGATCCGTCTTACGGAATAGGATCCGTAAGACAGTCCTATAAGAGACTTACTCTTGACTTAATTACTCCTCCGTCTCGAAAAGATAGACCACTTTTCCTTGTTCATTCGTCCCAAATTATAGACCTGTTTCTTTATTGAGAGCATTAGTTATACAACAATAGACTAAATTACCCTTATTTAATTCACTCTGTTCTAAACAAATTTCTTTTTTTCAAGATAGTTTTTTTTGAGTGGTTTTTTCAAGATGGTTGAAATACTACATTATAATGATATACCACCATTTAATTTAAGGGCAAAATAGAAAGACTGTGGAAAAAACTATAATTTCAATTATATTTATTATGTTTTTTTTAATTTGTGTGAATTGTTTTACTTGTTTATCTTTATGGGACGAAGAAAGTAGTACAAAATGTTGAAACGTGAAAATTTGAAGTGTTCGAGATTATAGATGTAATGTTTTTATTCACATTGAATTAGCCTTAGTTCGATGCAACTAGACAGTTAAATCTTATATGCAATTTAATGTTGCCTCATATATTGTATAAAAATGATGTGTTCACATTTACACACATTTAAAGTTAGCTATTGGGATAATTACAAAAACTATCCCTCATGTTTGGGATAATTACAAGAAAAAGTTGTGAAATTTTAAAATTACAAAAACTAATTAGGTCTAATATAATTGTCTCTATGTTATATTGTTATCCCAACTGATTGAATTTGTTGACTTCATTAAGTGCTTGTTTGGGAGTACTTTTGAAATGAACCTTTGGATACAAAAGTTCATTTGAATAATAATCGATGTCTGATGGTAAATTTAGAATGAACTTTTGGGTAAGTTACTCCTCCAAAAAGTTATTTCTAAAGAAGTGAGAATTATATATAGGCTTTTTGAAAATTCAATTCTAGAGTTTCCATAAGTGCTCCAAATATGTATTAAATATTTTTCAGTGAAATCTCTCAATTTTTTTGAATATTACCATAAACTCAACTTTTTGTCTTAAGTTAACAATTATATCCATAGAGTTTTCTAAATATTACAAATTGCCAGATAAAAAGTTGGAGCTATAGTTGTAATATTTAAAATAGTTGAGGAGTGTAATTGCAATATATTTGATGATGTCAACAATTTTCATTATGACACTAACAATTGGGGGAAATATAAGTTGGAATCAAATTTTAATGGATTCTTGTCATTATTAAAATTTTCTAAATTATTTTGTAGTCACCATATACCTCGTGATTAATTTTGTAATCATCCCTTAATTATTTATAAATAGTGAATAAAAAAACATAACCGGAATTAATTAAGTTTGTTGCCGTAAGTGTAAAAGCTTCATTTTTCTCTTTCCCATGGCGCTCCAGACCCCAGAAACCATATTTGGAATATGTAGGTGATGCTGCAAAAATCTGCAAATCATTCAAAGTCAAAAAATTGAGTAGTCGGTTAACTTCTTCTCTTGAGCTGATAGAATCTTCGGATAATACAATTACACAATTATATTGTCTCTTCAACTTTTTTTTTGAGTGAATTTGTTAAAATAATTATTTGTTTTTGTTTCTACTTTGTAGTGTTAATTTATTTTTGTAACTATATCATTTTAATTGATTTGCATATCAATTAAAATGATATTTTAAAATTGACTGATTTCAGCTCAATATTGAATCCAACTATTTAAGTTGGAGGATCAATTATTGTTGTCAGTGTGTCCACACACGCTTTTAGACACACTGAGCCTCCAACTTAAATATTATGATATTCAATATTCAGATGAAATCAGTCAGTTCTAAAATATCATTTTCATTGATATGCAAATCGTGATAACATAATGAATATTCGCAAAACTTGTCAGACTAACATATAAAATATTTATCAACATTTCTCGTTGAATAAATCTTTGCAGATGTTTATAGTTGGCTCCCTTTAAGTCGACTCATTAAAAATCACATGATAACCAGGTGGCTTAGCCATGCCGCCACCACAAGCGATTGTGGGATGGAGTCGGGGTTCAAATCTCTGCTCCATCAAATTGTTTGTGGGGTGGAGGTCGGGGTTCATATCCCTTCTCCATCAAATTGCTCCGGGGCATATGCGTCTTTGGTGAAGATTTGGTGGGAACTCATACTGAATAGCATCCGTGTGGGTTCGATTCGGGGAGAGATCGTTATTAGTAGATTGGGGGGTCGAACATAATTGTTCTCTTTACCTGGGAGGATCTGGTTGTGTCGTGCAGACCCCGTCGAGAACACTGGCCAGTGCGTGCACATCTGCGGTTTACCTTTGGCAGCAATGAGGAGCCGGAGCATTTGTCTCGGCATAGTCGGCGTAAGCCAGGCTGAGTTTCAAAATTAAAAAAAAAAAAAAAAAAAATTAAAGATCACATGATATTTGCTTGCCGGCTATTATATTTGTTTAATTTCACATTAATCACTCACAAGATAATAATATTCGCTTGCCCAACAATAATATTTGCTTTTTTTTTTTTTTGGGAGGAAAACAATAATATTTGTTTAAGTTCACATTAATCGATTGTTTCTAGGCCCTTATTGGTTGTTTTTTTCACCTTTGAGTAATACTAACAAATTATATTTTTAGAGAAAGTCTCTTGTAGAACCGTCTTACGGATCTAATCCATGAGATAAATCTTACAATTTGGACTCGGTACGACCATAAAAAGAGAAGTCATGTGGTTGTCGGACGTGAGATCTTTTGAGGTGATCTTTCTTTCTCTCTCCTCATCATATCCGGTGTCCCCTCCAATAGACATCTTTATCTCTCTCCTTTTATTTTTAGATCTCATCCCAAAAAGCAATGTTAAGAATTTTATTGTTTAGATTTTGATGAATGTCATGTAAAACTTAGAATAGAAAGTTGGCACCCCAATTCTTGATGTAAAATGTATTGTAACAATTAGAGCCGCCAAGTGAGTTAAGTCGCCTACGCCATAATATGCAAGAAGACATTTGAAGATTGGAAGGAAGACCTTCTTTGTGAAACAATTTGAATATGGCAAAGAAGAGTAGACGGGAACTCTCTTGAAGAAGCGGTGAGATGCGGTGAGTGGAGCATCGGTCAAGTCAACTTGAGAAAACCAAGTCTCAAGTTGAAGTGAATGAAAGAGTCATCCAATGATTGGAAGCGACTCACTAAGTCACCTGGGGAAAGCAAGGAAGCGGTCAAGTCGAGATAGCGTAAAAAGAACCGTTGCCGTAAATCAAGAGATTCACTTAAACAAGTAATATCTCCATACCACCTTTCTTGGAGTGCTCGATCCCGAGGAAGCGTGCAAAAGGAATGAACAAAGGAAGCACTACAACGTGTCGAACTCGAAAAGGTGAAAGAACAATTCATACGAGGAAACGGCAATTCCAAGAACGCAACAAGACAAGCCAACGATCGCAAGTGACTTTAAAAAAAAATAAGCCTATCTCTTCAACGGGCAAATTTTTGAAAGTTCACTATAAAAGGTGAGGAGTTTGTTTGAGAAGAGTGTGATACATATATGAAACACACGTGAGATATACAAGCACATCGAGAAAAACTGAAACATTCTCAATCCTGAAGCTACATTACGAAGTACATCAATCCAACACTCACTGTGAAGGAAAGAGAACTTCAATCGGTTGAAGAGGAAACTATTGAAAACAAGGGGTCTACATTCGGGAAGGATTGTAGAAAGGTTCAAGGTAGAACCAAATCTTAAGCTTTTGGAGGGCTTCGTGATCAAATCCAAAGAGTTTGAGCAAGTGAGTTGTAGTAACAAGGCACTGCCCTGTGAAGAAGGCGAGTCGTCACGAGACGCTTGGTGAGTGATCAAGGCGTCTCGATCGAGTCCCTAGGGATCATGTCGGCTGTTGTGATCAAGACTTGTATCTGGACGGATCATTACCACTTTTAAAGCGATCATTACTTAGTGGATTCCTCCGGGAGTTGGAGAAGAGAGGAGTAGAAGAATTACCCCATCTTGAACCTCTATAAAAACTTCTTTTGTGTCACTTATATTTCGACATTTAAATTCTGCACTTTTAATCGCTTATATCCGAGATAAATTTGCTATCCATTTGATAATTTATAAGTACTAAATCAAGCTCTAAAATCTTGCTTAATCAAACTTAAGGGTGTTAAGTCTTTACGCTGAACATAAAACCACAGTTGAGTTAAAATATAGCCAACAATGAATTACTCCATCAACAACCCGGTGAGTCTGTTGAGAGATTAACTCTCTTGAGTGACTAATTCGACTGTCCATCAAGGACACAACTGTGTAGAATCAACTCTGTAGATTTAAAAGGACTAAATCGAAAATTTGGTAAGGTTTATTCAACCCCCCCTTCTAAACCTTACTCTTACACCCCTTGGGACCTACAAGTGGTATCAGAGCGGTTGGTTCATTGAACCCTCCGCACCTTTGGTTCTTGAACTAGATCTCCAAACTTTTCAAAGTCTGCTTTAGTACTTAAACTTTCAAAACTCTTCTTTATCATTAAAAGTTATTATCATGGAAGCAAATTTGACACGCATCCCTATGTTCACTATTGAAGAATTTGATGATTGGAAAATTCGTATGCAGGCTCATCTATCAGCATTACATGATGAGATGTGGATAGTGATAGAAGATGGGCCTCTGCAAATCTTAAAGGTGAATTTTGCAATTATGCACGAAGAGTTGCGGTGAAGGAGAAGAAGATGTTGCTCTAGACCGGTCATGGTTGAAAAACCAAGAACTCGAGTGGACAAATGATGACGAGAAAAAGATACAACCTGGACAATGTAGCCAAGGACATCCTTTACAAAACCTTGGACAAAGCCATGTTCAACAAAGTCAAATCATGCAAAACGGCTAAAGAAATGGGACAAGTTGACATTGATAGTACCTTTCGCTCTTTTGTTTGTATACAACGTTTCTTATCTCGACACCACACTTTTTCTCCTCCAATAGATCCAGCTCAGCTCAGAGCGCGACCTCGTTAGTTTCTTCAGAAAACTTTGCAACCCTAAACGTAGGGGCTCCAATTTTCATAGGGATAACCGCCTCAACTCCATAGGCCAACGAAAAGGCGTCTCCCGATTCTTTTCGATGTGTCGTTCTATAGGACCATAACACGCGCGACAGCTCCTTGGGCCAACTTCCCTTAGATTCTTACAGTCTTGCTTTTAGAGTATACTTAAGTATCTTGTTTACCGCCTCGACCTGCCCATTGGACTGTGGATGGTACGAAGTCGAGAAATGATTCTTAATGTGAAAGCCTTCACAAATATTTTGAAATCTTCGATTATCAAACTGTTTTCCATTGTCCGAGACAATCGAATACGGTATCCCAAATCTACAAATAATAGACTTCCACACAAATCTGATAATTCTTTCCTTATCTATTTTAGCTAGAGGTTCCGCCTCAGCCCACTTTGTAAAATAATCCACCGCCACAATGGCATATCTCATGCCCCCTTTGCCAGTGGGGAGTGGTCCGATGAGGTCCATTCCCCATTTGGCAAATGGCCAAGGACTAAAGACAGAAGTAAGTTGTTCTGGATAGTACCTGACTTGTGGCGCGAACCGTTGACATCTTTTGCATTTTTAACGAGTGAGATTGCATCTTTTTTTAAGGACGACCAACAATATCCTTGTCGTATTAACTTGTAAGCAAGCGTCTGGTCCCCAGCATGGTTTCCGCATATGCCCTCGTGTACCTCTCGGAGAGCATAATCCGTGTCCATTTCAGATAGGCAACAAAGGAGTGGGACTAAATACCCACATTTGTACAGAACACCATCCACTAGTGTAAATCGAGTAGCCTGAGTTCGTAATGTTCCGGCTTCGGTCTTATCTTCCGGCTGAACCCTGTTCTCCAAATATTGGATAATTGGGGTCATCCAGGTCAGCTCGGTTATTTCATTGGCATGTATTTTCTGTACATTGAGCGACGAAGCGGACAGTTGGGTAACAGTGACATCTGCGATCGTGTCGGTTCCTGGGCTGGAGGCTAAACGTGCCAGAGCATCCTCCTGCATGTTGTCGGTTCTAGGAATATGTAGGACTTCCACCTTGAAATGGGAAAGTTTCCATTTTACCAATTCGAGCGATTTTTTGTTCCTTGGCCTCGTATTCACCGTTTATTTGATGGACCACTAGTTGAGAGTCACTATGCACAAGCAACCGCTTCAAGCCCATCGATGCCGCCATCTCTAACCCAGCCAGGAGTGCTTCATACTCGGCCTTGTTGTTAGTCATCGGAAACTAAAACCGCACGGCCGAGCAGTAGCATTTGAATTTTGCATCGATTATCATGATCCCACCCCTTGCTCAGCCTGCAGTGGAAGAGCCATCGATGAACAACTTCCACTCCTGGTCTTCGATCACATCTAGCTGAATTGAAGGGGTAAATTCGGCGACAAAATCAGCTAATGCTTGTCCTTTGATTGCGGTCCGTGGCTCGTATGAGATGTCGAATTGGCTGAGTTCGATGGCCCACTTAATCATCTGACCCGAAGTATCTGGTCGGTGAAGAACTTGCTTCAGTGGATAATTAGTCAGTACCACAATCTTATGCTCCATAAAATATGGATGGAGCTTACGAGCTGAGATAACCAATGAATACGCCAACTTCTCCATGGGCGGATATCGGAGCTCGGCATCGTGCAATGCCTGGCTTGTATAGTAAATAGGGTGCTAGATAGAGTTGTCCAACCTGATAAGCACCAAGCTGACGGCGTACCCGGAGACCGCAAGATATAATTACAAACTCTCACCCCGGTTTGGTTTTTGTAGCACCGGGATTGAGGCTAAGTGTTGCTTGAGTGATTCGAAAGCGACCTGCGTTTGCTCGGTCCATTAAAAGTTCTTATTTTTCTTTACCATTTCGAAGAAAAATTTACATTTGTCCGTGGATCTTGAAACAAATCGATTTAGGACGGCTATACGCCTTGTTAAACTTTGCACTTTTTTAATGGAATTAGGGGGTTCAACATCAATTATGGCTTTGATTTTATTCGGGTTGGCTTCAATTCCCCTCTGACTAACCATATAGCCCGAAAATTTACCCGAGCCAACCCCAAAGGTACATTTTTTCGGGTTTAACATCATCTTATACTCGCACAAAATTGCATACATTTTATTAAAATCAGCAAGATGATCAGATATGTACAAGGATTTCACCAGCATGTCATCAACATAGACCTCCATGGTATGACCTATTAATTCCTCGAACATTTTATTGGCTAACCCAAAAATAGGTCGTCCCGGTGTTCTTGAGTCTGAATGGCATCATTTTATAACTGTAGACCCCATGAGCCGAGAAGAATGACGTGTTTTCTTCATCGTCTGGATGTATTTGGATCTGATTGTAGCCAGAATACGCGTCTATAAAGCTCATGAGCTCGTGGCCATCCGTGGCATCCACCATGTAGTCTATGTTGGGTAAGGGGTAGCTATCTTTTGGGCACGCTTTTTTAAGGTCGGTAAAATCAACACAGAGACGCCATAGTCCATTGCTCTTTTTCACCAAGACAGGGTTAGCCACCCAACGAGGGTAAAGGGCTTTCCTTATGAATTGATTATCCAGCAACTTAGTAACTTCGGCCTCCAGGGCAGCCTGCCTATCATGGCCGAGCTTGCGTCGCTTTTGTATAACCGGTCGAAATGTTAGGTTGAAGTTTAAATGGTGGAAAGCATGCTTAAGATCGATACCAGGCATATCAGAATGTGTCCACGCGAAAACCTTAAGGTTGTTTCCAAGGAATTCGATCAATTCCGACCTGAACGGCTCTTGGAGGTCGTGGCCAATTCGCAGTTGGCGTCCCCCGTGTTGCTTATCGACATCTACTATGTCGATTTGTTCCACTAAACTCTGCGTCTTCCGCTTCTTACTCCCTCTCTCTTTTTTCTCGTAGGGCGTTTCTCCTCAATTGCCGGTTTTTCCTTGATCTCTGGCTCGATCTCGGTCACTGGCTCTTTCCCAGGCCATCTGCCCAGGTTGGCTTCCGTAGTGGCCATTGCATCCTGCTCGGGTTAGATTTTCTTCCCTGAGTTATCTTTCGTTGTCCCGATGGATTCACCTCTCTTCATTACATTGATCTTGGCGGGTCAGAGTTTGAGAGAACATTCATGTGATTCCCTCTAGTTTCCTTTGTGGATGGCTTCTCCATCCGGAGTTGGGGACTTTATACAGAATGATATTTGGAGATGGCTGCTTTTAGATGATATAGCAACGGCCTCCCAATGATTGCATTGTACTCGGAGTCGGCATTAATAATCTTAAATGTGGTGATGACAGTCCGTTTATGTACTCCTTGCCCCATTTGAATGGGCAGTTCCACCTTTCCGAGTGGGATGATTCTCCCACCTCCAAAACCCAAGATATTGTCGTTGCACGACCGAATATAACTATCATCCATATTTAGCCTTCTGAAAGCTCGGATGTAGATGACTAACGAGTAGTTGCCTGAATTAATAAGAATTTTGTGCACTGGAATGCCCAGAATAGGTGTTGTGATGACCAGGGGATCAGAATGGGGGTGCACCACCTGGTCGCCATCCATGTCAGAAAAGGCAAAGCGACTCGTTGGTTGGCCTTCTCGGATTTCTGCAACCCAAATTTGTATTTCTGCGTGGGCGGCTTCCCTTATGCCGGCCTTCCTATTTCGATTAGAGTGGCTGTCCTCACCCGCATTGGTGTTTATCCTATTGGTGTTAGACATCATCAGAATTTCTCGCCCTTGGTTCTCATTTGGCGGCAATGGCAGGCGAGCCGAATTTGGTAGTCGCTCTGGATTTACCCCCAGAGCGAGTGCTGGTGGTGGCCGTAACTCGTGGACGTATTGCTTAAGGCAACCCCTTTGTACTATGCGTATTATCTTCCTGATGAGGTCTCGACACTTATCTATCTCGTGCCCTATCGACTTGTGATAAGAACAATACCTTTGAGCATCCAATTTGGTAAGATCCAGCCTTAAAGGACAGCTTGGTGGTAGCAGATTAAGACATTGTATTTCATTCCATATGACTCACACTCATCAGCGCCGCTACCTCGGCACACACCTCTTGATAAGACTTATACCAAATGGTCGGGTTCTCGGAGAAAGACTTTGAACCCCAACCCCAAGCCGGAAGTAGATTCATTTTTACCATCCTTCTTCAAGCCCCCTGTTCTGCTCGGGACGTTGACTTGCGCTGGCTTCTTCGGCGTAGATATGGTGCTCTGCGCAAATGAGGAACTCCTGAGGAAAGATCGCCCCCAACTCATGAATAGAGTAATTAAACTAGGTTTTGGGAGCGAGCCCGACCATGTTCGCAATCAGAATTGCATCATCCGAGACGGGCTCCATCTCTCGGATTTGCTTGTTAAACCGAACTATATAACTTTTCAAAGGCTCATCTTTGCCCTGTTTTATATTGACAAGGGAGTCTTTTGGCGCACCCCGAACCTTGGACGTAAGGAATTGAGTGGTGAACGCGGGCGCCAGGTCACCCCAAGACCGAACCCTATGGGAGGGTCCGGAACAATCGATGGACCCGATCTCCCAAAGTCAACGGAAATGCTCTGCACAGGATAGCGTCACTGTGGCTATATTGTTCCATCCATGCTAAGTACTTATGGACATGTATTGTCGGGTCGGTCTCCACATTGTACAGACCGATCTGAGGCTCCTTAAACTTTGCTGGTAGAGGGGTTGACAAAATGCCAGGAGCGAACGGCAACACAACACTGGGCTGGCCCGTTACAAGGCTTGGCGTCTGATACTGAATATCATCGGGACTCTCTTCCAACTCATCCAAACGATGACGTAAACGCAATATTTCTGCTTCTCGCTCGTTCAGCGGACTAGGGTCCTGAGCCTGGTTGGCCCTGCCAGGCTCCCTCTCATCGTGGAAGCAGAGTGTAGAAACAATCGATTGAGCAGGACGAATGGGATTAAGTCCCAAACGCCTTGCAAACACTGAGCAAGCCTAATGTGGGCGTGGGAGCACCGGTAGAGATTCGGCTACCCGGCTCTGCTCTCCAGCGTCATTGCATGGCCGTCTCTTGTCACGCCTACTGCATTGTTCATTATGGGAACCGACTTCTTGATTTTCGTTGTTGGGAGGTGCTGGGACCTGAGGATTTGCATTTAATGGGGGGTTGGGTTGATGAGTATTTACGGGAAGTGGAGGTTGTATCTGTGGGGGGGTGCTCGCAAGGGTTTGAGAAATAAATTGATTCATTTGCTGGACAAATGTGGGGTTAGCGAATAGCTGAGTAAAAGAAAGCAAAACCGCACTACCCGCCCGATCGGGGCACGCGGTTTGGCCATTGGTGTTACAGCGACCGAGGTGGGTCTCGATTGCACGACGTTTCGATATGTCTGACTCATGCTTTTACGGAAAATAAAACTAAGTTACCTTAACTGACACAGCTTAAGTAGCTAGAAATTCTGACTGGACCAAGACGGACCCTCCTTCTAGCGCCAATTTGTTGACGAGCGTTTTGGGCCAACAAGGAAAATATATGACAAAGCTAGTACATGGAAATGAAATAAACTCAAAGATATGGCTAATTCTGCCTTTTTATATTGAAAGCCGAGCAGGAAGTTTCTGGTCGGTTATACTCTTACAGCTAGAGCTTTTACAAGTGTTTTTCTAGATTATCTCTCTTGTCTTCTTCATAATAAATGAATCATATTTATACCCATATCATTAGTGGATTTTTAATCATCATTACATTTAACACCAGAGTGATTACAAGGGGACACATGTCCTTCTGTCAACATGCATGTTAGCCAAGTATTTTGGCACTTGTCGACTCATCTTGTTATTATGCTGAGAAGTGGCGGTTTATTGTGCTAATGGGGTACTCAACCTTCCTTAGTTGGGTGGTTATCCTTCAAATCTCCCCACCATAATTGTGCCTAGCGCGAGCCGAGCTCACTTCATGCAACATCATGAGCTCGGCTGTTAGTGTCATCAACTCGGTCCTTGTTGTCCCGTGGGCCCCACACTGTTGCCAGCTGAATGACCACGTGGAGTAATTTATTGCCAGCTCAGCTCGGGTATCATCAGGTTATAATAATATAATATTGATCTCTTGTCACATCTCTTGCCTATAAATTGACTCACAACAAACACGCAATTAAAACAATCAAAAAAATTAATTTATCATCTCTCAAAAATGGCTTCCTATAACTCTCATATCCCCATCATGATCTTGATTGCTTTTTCACTAATCAGCTCCTCACATTCACAAACATCATGTGGAATATCAGTCTACTGGGGCCAAAATACCGGCAAAGGGACTCTTAGGGACGCATGTGCCACCAACAACTATAAGTACGTGAACATTGCATTCTTGACCACCTTCGGTAGTGAAGATTTATGGAGACCTGAACTGAAGGGGAATAAAAAGAGACCACCTTCGGTAGTGACCAAACCCATGTTCTATGGAACACTTTCTTAGGCGACACTGATTCGGTATTCTCCCGTCCCCTGGGGAATATTGTTTTAGACGGCGTTGACTTTGCTATCGAGTCTGCAGGTTTCAACGTGTATTGGGATGACCTTGCCAGGGCCCTGTCAGGATATAGCACACCACAAAGAAAGGTCTACTTATCTGCGGCCCCGCAATGTCTTTATCCGGATGCTAATCTGGATACAGCTATTGCAACCGGGCTTTTCGACTACGTTTGGGTACAGTTTTACGACAGTCCATTTTGTGATTACAGGGTCGGCGTCTCCGGTGTTTTGAATGTATGGAATGTGTGGAATTCTTCACTTCCGGCGAATAGTCAGCTTTTCTTGGGCTTGCCAGCGTCTCCATCGGCGGGTGCCGGATACATTCCCACTGATGTGCTCATGAATGAGATTGTGCCGGTGATTAGGACTTCCCCAAACTATGGAGGGGTCATGCTATGGGATCGGTTCGGTGATGTGCAACAGGGGTACAGCTCAAGTATAAATGTGTGCAATTTACAAAAACTTATATCAATCCTTTAATTTACATGTATCATGTGTGTTGTGTTGGTCTATCATATATGACTTTGTAATTGTTCCCATAAAGATTTCGTTTGTTTGTGTCAGCTATGTGAGGGCGACATCATTTGTAATTGTGTCATGTGTACTAATTGGTGTTTCCATTAATATCATATATGCTGCATTTCTTTCTAACTTTTAAGGTAGGAATTTAGCTAATCTACGTGGAATTCCAATGAAAGCATGGCAAACTTGTTGATGCTTAATTATATCGATCGGCCATTAATTTACTATATATTAATTTGTGATAGCTTAAACATTAATAAAATAAAATCCTAATTCAGTTATTGATGAGAATCAAACTCCAAACCTGTAATTTGTGTTTTAGAGTCTAGTTTGAGCTAGAGAGTCTGGAGATTTTTCAAATACTCATACCGAGAACCGTACTGAACCACTCCGAACCCAGAACCCGAAGCTAGAACCGATTTTAAAGATTTTATATAAATACATGATTTGGTTTAAATGAGACCACCCTCCCTAAGTGAGACAGTGTGGACTCATCTTATCCATTAATCTTAAAAAATGAAGGGATGTGGTTAATTCGGTTTTTAATTATTTCCTAGTTTTTGGTGATTTTAAGGGTAAGGTTGTAATTTTGTAATTAAAATTAGTGGTCCGAGCGGATTTTATGAGTCGAAATTGACATCAGGATTTTTGTGGCGGAATTTAAGGAACTGTTTTCTTTCCAAATATTTTTATTTTCAAAGATAGTTAGGGTTCTTCTCTTTGCATAATTAGATATCAAATAATGCATATTTAGTTATTTTGTTGGCACTTTGTTTTACAAAAATAAGACAATTGAATATAATGTCGCATATGTAGTTATACTACTGTTTTGCATAAATAGGTTCAATATAATGTATATTTGGGAAGTTGCTTTTGGAAATTATAAAAATGAGATGTTACATAATGTACTACATATTTAGTTATTCCACAATGCATAGATAGTTTCTAGATAATACATAGTTAGTTGATTTTGTTGCATAGTTTATGGCGTCTTGCATAGTTGGATATCTTTGTACTACATATTAGTTTTTTTACGTTGCATATATAGTTTTCGGATAATGCATATATAGTTGAGTTTTGTTGCATATTTATTTTTCGAACTCACTGTTCGTTATTGTGCACCGACTTTTCTTGTTTTTTCTCTGTAATTTTCATGAACTGTAATTTTCGAGTTCTTTATAGTTTTTTTTATTTGCGTTAATGGAGGAATGATAGAGAGAGAGAGAGAGAGAGAGAGAGAGAGAGAGAGAGAGAGAGAGAGAGAGAGAGAGAGAGAGAGAGAGAGAGAGTGAGAGAGAGAGACGTGAGATTGGGGAAATTGGGAGATGTGTGAGAGAGAGAAAAATTTGATTCCATTTTTGCATCTAACTTGTTATGTTATTTTACCCTACTACCCTTATATTGATTAAATTAATATTTTAATATATTTTTATCCATTAAATCATACCCATTGTTTAATAGTGGGGGATGGTTGGGATTAGTCCATTGTGTCTCACCTAAAGACATGGTCTCACTTGATCCCTCCTATAAATACATATACATTATTTCTATGTTATTTTTATTTTGATATTGAATTAACTACAAACTACTTGAAATTAAATTGAATATAAAGCATATTTCCAGAAAACACCATAATCTTTGCAAATTATATGAATTCTAAAAAACTTTGATATAATAGAGTAAATCATTTGAAATTGAAATTGGTTAAATGATTAGTAAATTGCATTTAAAAAATAAATAAGTAATAGTACCATATTTTAACAATATTAAAAAGATCATATTTCAATTTTTTTACCACATCACATAAATTATAAATATAAATTTATTGATTATGTTAAGTTGTTAAGTAGGAGACGTTGAAATTAAAAATTTATACAAGTTTTATTTCATATTAATTTGTAAAAATTATTAGTTAATTATATTTGTTCTATGTCGAAGAAGAACAATTGCCCAAATAATAGATTATTATTGTATTATAGAGGTTATTAAGTTTAGAATTTTGGACTGTGTTACCTATTATAGTTTAGTTTTTATTTTGATACTATGCTCAAAAGATACTAGAACTCTAGCTATTAGAAGTATATCTGTTTGGTGATTTGTATATTGATTATCTTTTTTCTTTTTTTCCCCAAATTTGTATGTTTTATTTATGGCTAATCTTGAATCTCGATCTGAATCGAACCATCCCATTCCGTCTCATTCCATTAGAACGAATCTCCATTCGAACCGTTCCAAAAGTTCGGGATGATTCGGGACGAATATTTTTATGGTTCGGTCCTGAAGATTTATTTTGAGAATCTCCAAACCGGGATGGTTACGGAGATTTTCAAATCTCGAACCATTCGGCCCCATACCTTGCACACTCCTAACTCCTAGCACAAAACAAGCCACTTTTAAGATAATCCCGTAAAAGCTATCATCAAAGATTTTTATTCAAGAATCAAGATAATTCTTAGATGAAATATTCTTCACTAGGCTGGGTGTAAAACACGCTTTTAGGCACATGTGATATTCAGCTGAGATCAATCAATTCTAAAATATGGTTTTCATTGATATGCAAATCTTGATATAACATCCAAAGAATCCCGAAACTTGTCAGACTAACACATAAAATATTTATCAACATTTCTCGTGTGAATTTGAATAAATCTTTACAGATGTTTATATATAGTTGGCTCCTTTAAGTCGACTCTTTAAGATCACGTGATATTTGCTTATCGCCAGCTACAATATTTGTTTAATTTCACATTAATCAGCTCACAAAATAATAATATTCGCTTGCCAACTATAATATTTGTTTTAAGTTCACATTAATCAGTTGTTTCTAGACCCTTATTAATTAGTTGTTTTTTCACACGAGTAATGATGACAAATTATATTTTTATTGGGTTATTGATTTTTATCACGATTTATAGACACTTTCTTTGGTTTTGACGATATTTCGAGTTACCAATTTAGTACATATACTTCATATTTTTTATAAATTGGTATCTATTCATTTTTAATGACAAAAATGCCTTTCTAATTTCGTTTGTTTGCGTCACTATGTGGAAATGGATCCTCTCCATTGAAGGTGTGTAAATTTGTTGTGCGCATTTGGAGAGAGAAAAACACATGTACACCTATACATACATCTATACATATACATACATATATATAAGTGTATGTATAAATGCACATGTGTGTTTTCTTTTCTCCAAATGCACAAAATTTACACCCCCTAAATAGAGAGAGGATCCATGCTCCACTATGTGAGGGCGACATCTTTTGTATCGTGTCATGTGTACTTGTTGTTTCCATTAATATCATATATGTTGCATTTCTTTCCAACTTTTAAGGTAGCAATTTAGCTAATGCATGTACGTGGAATTCCAACGAAAGCGTGGCAAACTTGTGGATGCTTACTTATATCCATCGGTCATTCATTTACTATTAATTTGTGATAGCTTAAACATTAATAAAATAAATCCTAATTCAGTGGTGATTCGCACCCCTCTAGTATGAGTTTTAGAGTCTAATCTGAGCTTGAGAGCCTTAACCACTCGACCATTGAGTTTGAAAAGTAATTTCATTGACGATGAGTATAAACCGCGGAGAAATAGTTTTGTTAATTACTCACATATATATGTTATAATGACAAAATTACAACATCTAATTAGATTGCAGCAATAATTAGAATCTAAATAATAACTTTGAGTCGCGGAATTGTTAAATACATCAACAACATATTAATCACAAAATATATCAACAAAAAAAAATTGTTGTCGAGGCCATCAAGAATATACTACAAAAATGTTGGCTAGCATCCACATCATATATGCTTGCAATTGGATATTAATGTGTTATTCTTCCTCCTATGCAAAAATAAGCTAATTAGGGATCGATGTATTTTTCTAATCAAGCAAATATACAAATATACAAATGGAATTTAAGAAAAGAGTACTTACATATATGTCATAATAGGCTTCTTCATCCATCAAGTTGACGAAGCCAATCTGCTCCATAAATCAGAACTTGAACCATATCTGATGATAACTTAGCACAATATAAGGAGATAAGACTCGAGTTCTTGAACTAATTAATCTAGCCATGTAACTATAGAAAACTCTCAATTTTGGTCCTGCAAAATTTGCAAAATAGTCTTTGGAACTATATGAAAATAAGCGAAATATTTTCATTTAATATATCATGATGTGACATACAAAACATAACATGTCCACATTTATTTATAGGACAAGATCGAAAGCCATGATCATCATCACTTAATGCAAAGAAAATCAAAGCCAACCCAACAAGCAGAGCTAGCTAGGATTTATACATGTTATATTCATGATGATCAAACCACTTGGGAGATTAATAATTCCTCGGGCGGCGCACGGCGCGATGCTATTACACTGTTGCCGAATATATAGTCTGAATTATAGCCTTGATCCCGATCTTGGTTCCACAAAGCATGATCCCTCAATAATTTGGGAAGACCTAATCACCGGTAGAATCGATTGGCGACCACGTCGGACGGAATGTATCCGAACCCCGCCGATTGAGACGCTGGCAAGCCCAAGAAAATCTGACTATTCGATGGGAGTGTTGAACTCCAACTGTTCCATGACGCTAAAAGACCTGAGATGCCGCTTCTGTAATCACATCCTGGATTGTTGAAAAATTGCACCCAAACATAATCGAAAAGCCGTGTCGCAATAGCGTTATCTAGATTATGATCTAAAGAGGAACACTTTTGTGGGCCGCAGAGATAAGTAGACCTTTTTCGTGGTGTAGTGTCATTCGACAGAGTCTGACAAGGTCATCCGATGGAGAGTGTGGTGTTGATAAATGTGGCTCATTGTTAACCTGGCCCAAAAATTGCGGCCCAATACCCAAAGCCACCAGCCCAAGACCATTCAGCCCATGTGTTGACTCGGGTCGATGAGTGGACCTGGGATATGGATATGTCATCCGCGGACCTTTTGGCTTGATATGGTCTGTTGATCTCTGCTCAATATGAGCCGTTGATTTGTGCCTATTTAATGGTATTTTCGAACCCAAATTTATTCGACATCTCATTCTTCTCTCTCATCTCTCAAATTCTCTCGATTCTTCTCTTGCTTTGTGCTACTCTCTCTCTCTCTCTAAAACTCCAGTCTCTTTTTGGATTGATTTGGGGTTTCTTTCTTGTGTGTGAGAGGTGAGATCTTTGTGCTTCTTTGTCTTGTTCACCATCTCTCGTGTACAAGACCCTTCTTCCGAGTGGATTAGGGGTTTTGGGTGGTTCGATTGGATCCGGGTATCTAGGGTTTTCGGTTTTAAAGGCCGTGAGGTTTAAGTATTACGGCAAGGCTTTTGTGGCTTCTTCCTTGGTTTCTCAGGTTGTGATTCGTGGTGACGATCCATTCTAGGGTTTACAGTCCCTGAGCGAATAATTTCAATATTCGGATTCTAGGGTTGTATCCCATTCTGATTGTGTTATATTTTTCTTGTAACTTTCAGTTTCATTCTTTTGTACTTTACTTTCAAGAAAGAGTCTAAGTATATTTGTATTAATAAAGCTGATTGAGTCTGTAATCTTTGATTTGATCTACTAAGTGTATATATCGATCTATTTGAGGCGAGATAGATACCCAAAAGTGGTATCGAGCACCTATCCGCCTCGTGGTGGGTTGGTACTTACAGTTCGTCTTTGGATCTTGGTGATTCTTGGCTCTTGGTGATCTCTGTGGATGGTTTGAAACCCAGGACTTGCTCCTGGTTGTAAGGATTATTCTCTTCTCTCTCTTCTTACTTTTAGTCAAGATAGTAGTTTTAAGGGAAACCCTAAGCATCAAACCTCTTGACCCTGTGCCACGGAGATGGAATCTGAGGTGCGATGGGGATCCACCCTAGGGCCTTACTTGCTTTATTTTGGACTTTGTGTGGTCTTTTTTTTATTGCTTCTGTTGGACTCGTGTGGTCATTTGTTGTTCTCTGTTGGACTCGTGTGGTTCTTAATTGCACTGTTGTTCATTTTATTGTTGCACTTCTTGAAACCTATATTGCTTCTTTGCATTCATTCCTTGTGATTTTGGTGTACTTCTTGTGTACTTTGTGAATTATCGTGTCTTATCTATGTGATATACTTTTGCTTATATTTGTGATAATGATGGTGTTTGGCTATCACGGGGAACCCTTCAATGGAAAAACTGATTTTTCTATTTGGCAAAAAAAATGAAGGGCATTTTGATTCAACAAAAATGTTTTAAAGTCTGTTGAACAAAAATATCTTGATAAAGATATTCTTTGAAATTAAAGTGAACTTGATGAGTTTGCTTATTCATCCATTATCCTAAACTTTTTCGATTCTGCGTTAAGAAAAGTTGGCAAATTGTTAAGTGCCAAGGAATTGTGGAACAAATTGGAAGAACTCTTTCTTGAAACTTCGTTACCTTCCAAACTTTTCTTACTTGAAAATAATTTTAGATTTAAACTTGACTTGACAAAGGATATGGATGAAAACCTTGATGTTTTTACAAAATTGATACAAGATATCAAGGTCGATTGATGATAAAAACATTGATGATTATACCCCCTATTGTGTTGCTAAATGCCATCCCCGATTGAGATCTTGATGTGAAATCGCCATTAAGTATGGTAGAGACTCTATTACCCTTGATCACGTGATTAATGGCCTTAAGAGTAAGGAATTAGATCTTAAAATATCTAAGGGGAATGAACAGGGGTCAGGGAAGGTTACGCATGTAAGGGGTAGACCTCAGAATAGGAGAAATGGGAATAACAATAACAATAAATCAGGAAGAAAGAGAAGCAAAAGCAGAGGTAGGTCTAGTTCCAGACCTAGGAATAACAGGAAATGCTATAATTGTGGTGAACATGGTCATTACATCAAAGAGTGTACTAAACCCAGGAATAACCAGAATAATAATGAAAACAATAACCAGAACAACAAAAACCAAGCCAATGACTCTGTGAACTTGACAACTTCTAATGATCATATGGGTGATGTGTTTATGGTGCATGAGCTGCCTGATTCTGTAAATTCTGTGCCTTCAAATGTTTTCAGTGATTATGAATGGCTAATTGATTCAGCATGCACATTCCACATGACACCTTTTAAACATTTGTTTAATACTTATGTGATCTGCAAAATGGATCTGTTTCCATGGCTAATGAAAAAAGTGTCAAGTGATTGGTGTTGGTAGTGTTTGTTTAAAACTTGATACTGGTTATGTTTTGACTCTCAATGATGTAATGCATGTTCCTGATTTATCCAATAATTTGATATCCTGTGCTATGCTTGAATATGATGGCTATGAGGAAGATGGGAAAGGGTGTTATGAAACTCATGAGGGGTTCTACGATTATTGCTAAAAGGTTTGAAAAAAAGAGAAATCTCTATGTTTTACATGCTAAACATGATTCTTATGTGCCAAATTCGTGAATGATGTTGTTAATCATGTGTCAAATGATTTGGTGATTTGTGGCATAAAAGACTTGGTCACATTAGTTCTAAAGGTCTTGACATTCTTGAGAATAAGGCTGCTTTGGTAAAAACAAACTTGATGCTTTGTCTTTCTGTGAATCATGTGTGTATGGCAAATATCAAAGAGTCAAGTTCCCCTCCCTACTAATCCAAAACAATCGGCTAATCTTGAATTGCTTGAATACATGCATCTTTGATGTTTGGGGTCCCTCTTCGTGCCTACTCATGGAGGAAATAGATATTTCTTGTCCATAATTGATGACTATTCGAGGAAAGTTTGGGTGTTTTTAATGAAGAACAAATCGATATTTTTGATAAGTTTAAAACTTGGAAAACTCTTATTGAAAACCAAAGCGGCAAAAGGATTAAAGTTTTGAGAAGCGACAATGGCACTGGAATCAATTAGTGGACAATCTTTGTGATGAATTTGGTATAAAAAGGCACTGAAGTCGGTGCCCTATTCACCTCGGCAAAATGGTGTTCTTTGAAAGGATGAATAGAACACTTTTAGAAAGAGTGAGGAGCATGCTTGCTACCTCTGGACTTTCTAAAAGGTTTTGGGTAAGTTGTAAGTGACTACCTATTTAATCAATAGGTCCCTTGGTTCCTTGGAAGGGAAATACCTGAAGAGGTGTGGTAGGGAAAAGTTGTGGATTTTTCTAATTTGAAGATCTTTGGGTGTGCTACATTTGTGCATCAAAAGACTGACAAATTAGAGCCAAGTCTATAAAATATGTTTTCTTGGCTACTGAAGGGGTTAAAGGCTATAGACTTTGGAATAGATGAGAACCTGGTTTTAAAACTATAATTAGTAGGGATGTGTTATTCAATTGATGGCTCAAAAGCTACTCTAGAAAACCATAGGCAAGTGCACCTATCGTTTTGTAGTATAGATTATTAGTCACAAGTGTCATTCCACGAGGATTATAAGTACTAATAATTACCGTCTTTTTGTTATCTAATCTAGCAATTTTCAGAATTTTGTTTGTTAAAATGGAAAATGAAAAATAGAGAATAATCGCAACTTACAATAAATTAGATAAAAGTAGATTATAGAATGAGAAATCAAGAGATGGAAATATGTTTGAATGTAAATCCCTCTAGAATGTTTTTGTGATTCAACAAGATAAAAATTCAACCATAAGCCATAGCAAAAACCAACCTCTTTTAATAAAATCCCATGTTATGTGGACCGTAGAAATTCCCGATTTAAGTTAATCCCTTTCTCAAGGCGAAAAACTCCTAATCTCAAGTTGATTAACTGAAATCTCTTTCTAGTTAAACCCCCAAGATTGCATTATAACGATTTATGAATTCCCATATTAGGTTTTGACCCTAATTCGAGGAAGATTTATGTCATCCTATATCTAGGATTGCATGCAACTCTTTTCACTTATACAATTTCTTTTTCACCATAAATCTTTCAATTACTCGATGAAGAAAAGATATCAAATTAATATACCGGAAATATTAACTCAATTGAGATAAGCATGATATAAATGAATCACACAAGACATGAGAATTTTATTAAAAACATACAAACCTCAATCACAAATCCATTCTAGAGTTCATTACACTCAAACACTAAGATTTTAGCTACTCATGATTTTGACAAAAAAGAGTAAATTACACAAGAAGATTTAAGTATTGTAGACATGGTGTACTTATCTTTCTCAAAATCTTAATGGACTTCTTCCTTGATTGATGATGTTGCTCAAACCTTCTTCTCCAATATTGCCCCAAGCTTTCTTCTCCAAGACCTCTTGATCCCAATTCTACTTAATGGAGTGAATACAATGAATATTTCCGAGTATCTAATGAATGAATCTCCCAACTTCAACCTTTGGCTTTTATAGGCAACCAATACATTGATAGTACTCTCTTTTATTAAACAATCACCCCCATATTCCTTGTTGGTTGGTGAATTCTTGTATTCAAATGATGAGGAGGGACATGGAGACATGTTTCAGCAAAATAAGGTGTTAAACGTGTACAAAAGTGGCCAAAATGGGTTGGTTGGTGAGTTTTTCCCAAATTCCGCAAAGAAAAAGTGTACGAAAGTGGCCCGACACGGCCATGTTAGCAAAGACCGCGGCCCGGCCGTCTTGCACAAAATTTGTTGAAAATAGGCTGACACGGCCGTGTTGGACAACACGGCGGCCGTGTTCGAGCCTGTTTTGTGCAATTTTCCTCCTCTTTTGATCCCCTTCAACATGGCGTGTTCGGTGACACGGTTTGGCGTTTGGACCCTTTTTCCAATTTTTATTCAATTTATTTCCTTCTTTTTTTTTTGAACATGGCCATGTTACTTGACACCCCAATTCATGTTGAGTGATTTTCTTGCCTTTTACAATTAATATTGGCTTCAAATTGCTCCACCTATAATGTTAAACACATCACACGATGAAATGCTACGAAATACTTGAGAAACTATGATTTTTCTAACAAAACAATTCAAAACTATTGAATTAATAACACAAAATAATCTGAAATAACACTTATCATCAATAAACTTGAATTCTCTTGCTTTGTGCATCCTTCTCCTCAATTTGTTTAGAAAATGATACCACTCCAAATGAGGTGGAGCCATAATGTGTCTCCAAATATTGTTGTTCCTTTGATCCTCATATCAATGATGCTTTGCTGTCAATGTGAATGATAATGATGTGCATATTGAAGATGACACTCAACATGACAATGTGCATAATTTGCATGATGATTTTCTGATATTAACTTTGAAAATGAACATGCAGCTTGTTAGGAATTTTATTGTTTAGATTTTGATGAATGCCATGTAAAACTTAGAATAGAAAGTTGCACCCCAATTCTTGTTGTAAAATGCTTTGTAACAATTAGAGTAGCCAAAATTTGAGTTAAGTCGGCCTCTGCCCAACATGCGAAGACAATGAAAAATGGAAGGAAGACTTCTTTGTGAGACAATGAGTATGGCAAGAAGAGTAGGCGGGAACTCTCTTGAAGAAGCGGTGAGATACGACTAAGTGGAGTATCAGTCAAGTCGACTCGAGAAAAGCCAAGTCTCAAGTTGAGTGGAGAAGAGTCATCCAATGATTGGAAAGTGACTCTAAGTCACTGGGAAAGCAAGGAAATGCGGTCAAGTTGAGATAGCGTAAAAGATCTATTGCCGAAATCAAGAGATTTACTTAAACAAGTAATATCTCCATACCACCTTTCTCGGAGTCCTTAGTCCAGAAGAAGCGTGCAAATAGAATGAACAATGGGAAGCACTACACCGTGTCGAGGAACTTTGAAAAGGTGAAAGAACAATTCATACGAGGAAATGGCAATTCCAAGATTTGCAACAAGACAAGCCAACGACTGCAAGTGACTTTCAAAAAAATTAGCCTATATCTTCAACGGGCAAATTTTGAAAGATCACTATAAAAGGTGAGAGTTTAATTGAAAGCAAGAGACAAGTGACATAAGAGATGGAGCACGAACCAAAGGCGTTCAAGCAATTATTAGAAAATCACGAAACATTCTCAATCCTCAAGCACAAACTACGAAGAACATCAATCCAACACCCCTGTGAAGGAAAGATAACTTCCATCGGTTGAAGAGGAAAATCTTGAAAACAAGTGGTCTACATTCCACGAAGGATTGTAGGAAGTTTCAAGATCGAACCAAGTCTTAAGCTTTTGGAGGGCTTCGTGATCAAATCGAAAGAGCTTGAGCAAGTGCTGTAGTAGCAAGGCGTGCCCTGTGAAGAAAGGCGAGTCGTGCGAAGCGGTGAGTGATCAAGGCGTCTCGGTGAGTCCCAAAGGATCAAGTCAATTTGTGTGATCAAGACTTGTATCGGGTATTACCACTTTGTCTTGATCATTACCTAGTGGATTCCTCCGGGAGTTGGAGAAGAGAGGAGTATAAAATTACCCCATCTTGAACCTCTATAAAAATTTCTTTGTGTCATTTACATTTCAGACATTTTAATTCTGCATTTTTATTGCTTATATCTATTTGATAAATTTGCTATCCCTTGATAATTTATAAGTACTAAACCAAGCACTAAACTCTTGCTTAATCAAACTTAAGGGTGTTAAGTCTTAGCTGAAAACAAAACCACGGTCGAGTTAATTTAGAGCCATGGTGAGTTATTCCATCTGACTCGGTTGAGTCGTTGAGATTAACTCTTTGAGTGACTAAATTATTTGTCCATCAAGGACATGACTATGTAGTATCGACTACGAATATTTAAAAAGGACTAAATCGAAAATTTGGTAAGGTTTATTCAACCCCCCCTTCTAAACCTTACACTTACACCCCTTAGGACCTACAAGTGGTATCGGGCGGTTGGTTCATTGAACCCTCGCCAGTTCTTGAACTAGATCTCAAACTTTTTCAAGGTTGCTTTAGTACTTAAACTCTCAAAACTCCTTTTATCATTAAAAGGTATTATCATGGAAGCAAATTTGACACGCATCCCTATGTTCACAATTGAAGAATTTGATGATTGGAAAATTCGTATCGAGACTCATCTATCGGCATTACATGATGAGATGTGGATAGTGATAGAAGATGGGCCTCTGCAAATCTTAAAGGTGAACACATTTGTATGCGAAGAGTTGCGGTGAAGGAGAAGAGGATGTTGCTCCCGGACGATCATAGTTGAAAAACCAAGAAGCGGAGTGGACAAATGATGATAGAAAAAGATACAACCTGGACAATGTAGCCAAGGACATTCTTTACAAAACCCTGGACAAAGCCATGTTCAATAAAGTCAAATCATGCAAAAGCGGCTAAAGAAATGCAGGACAAGGTGACATTGATTTGTGAAGGCTCGAGCAAATCAAAGAAAACAAATTATCGGTGGTTGTACAGAAATTTGAGAACTTCAAAATGATCTCGGGAGAGAACCTGGATCAAGTGGATGCTCGGTTCTGAGAAATCACAAATGGTATGCACTTGCACTTGGAAAGGAATATACGAGAAGGAAATGTGTATGAAGATCTAAAAAGTCTCGGTGAATGGGAAATGAAGGTCGGCAGCCTTTGAGACATTCCATGGACTTATCAAAGACATCCAACCATGAACTATTCTCGGACCTCAAAGCTACGAGTTTGGTGAGAGAAGAAAAGACCGAGGAAGAGGCAATTTGTACCCCAAATAACTGCTCTAATTGTTAAAGATGGGAAAGAGGAAAGGAAAAAGTCATTGATCCGGAAGAAATAGCCCCGATGGTTAAGAGGTTCAACAAGTTCTTCAATAAGAACTACAAGAGAGGAAAGGGTGAATCTTCCGGAAGATACTCGGCTCCTCCAAATCAAGGAAGATAGGCCAACCAAGAGAAGCAGATCATCAAAAGTTGAGTATCAAAGGGTTGACAATTCAAGAATGGAAAGAGGTGATCAAAAATTTGAATATCTATGTTGGAGGCTGAACAACCAGGTCACTATGCCATTGTTGCTCATATCCTGTAGTCAACAAATACGAGGGAATGAAGAAGAAAGAAAGGTCTTGAGAAAGAAGGCAAAGAAAAAGAAAAAGCAATGATGGCTGCGAAGCTGCTTTGAGACAACTAAAGTCGAAGAGAGACAGTGAGTCGAGTAGTGGTGACTACTCAAGTGACTACGAAGAAAGAAGCACGATGCAGCTTGATGGCAAGGAACAAGATCAATCGACCAAGAAGATGAGGTACAATCCAACTCATCATACTCGGACTCTAGTGATAGCACCGTGACACACACACTTCGTCACCCAGATCTTTATGATTCATTAGGCAAAATGATGAAAGATTTTGAACACATTAAATCCTCACACACACTATTAAATGAGAAAACAACCTACTCAAAAGTCAAAACTCAAGGCGACTAAGGGTAAGTCTCTAAGTCAAAGAAATGATGAGAATGAAAGTTTAAAAATTTGAAAATGCTAAATTAATAGCGAAATTGCTGCTATAGAGAAGAGGAGAATGACCTCAAAATGTTATTGCCTCATTCACTAAGGCATCTAAATCATTGGATGATCTTATTATGAGTCAAAGAGAATGTGGAGACAAGACGAGGCTTAGGATTTAATTCCTCTATGCTATGTCAAAGCCTCAAAAGTAATTTTGGAAAAAGGATCTTCAAGTCATGAAAAGTCCGAAAAATCCAAAACTCTAATATTTGCACACACATTCAATCAAAGCACCATAACAAACAAAGCGCCTTGGTTATAAAGGAAAAGAAAAAACGGCCCGATTGAGTGCGGCTGAGGGCAGTGAGAAGAGATTCGGCCCGAGTTCCTCGGCAAACTCCAAGCAGAAAATACTCGTAAAGAAAGAAGCGAGCTACCAAAAACCCCGAGAAAATCTATAAAGAAATACGTATGATGGGAATGGTAGAAAATATCAAGCAAGTGATTGGAATAATGTGAACTATCGGCATAGACTTATGGAATATAAGCCCAAATGGCAAGGCCAGAACTCGGCAAAGGCCATTCCAAAAGTATAAGAGCTTTCCTTGACACACCTATGCACCTAGGCACCATACTCAAAGACACCAACTACCCCAAGAAAGGCAATTGCTAAAACACGTATAGGCATCAGGACAAAAGAGGCAGGTTGTATGAACCTAGAATCCCCAAGCAATTTCCCGAGTTAATTATGATTATGGAACTGATAGATGGCAACCCCTTAGAGTCAAATCATTTGGCTATAAGTTGGTTGGATCATCTTACAATTCTAACCCCTCGGGACCCCGGACAAATATGGGTACCTAAAACTTAATTTCCTTGATTGCGGAGTTGAGCAGTGAGTCTTGAAGGAACCTGGTACATTGATAGTAGGACATTCCGGACACATGTGAGGAAACAAGAAAAATCGCCAAAATTCAAGGAAGTAAAAGGAGCAAAAGTCATATTTGGAGAAATGAATCTCCTGGTGAAATAAGAGGCATTAGATCCATCAAGAGGAATGGATTAGAAATCACAGGCGTTGCATATGTTGAAGGACTCAACTTCAACTGCTAAGCATCGATCAACTACGTGACAAGGGCTCTGATGTTGGATTTAACATGGGTATATATGCCAAATCAAGGATATTGAATCAAATGAAGTTGTCTTTGCAAGGATGTAGACGAGAAGAATATGTATGTATGTCGTAGATTGGTCTCTTACCCAACACCCATCACTTGTCTACTAGGCAAAGAGCACATCGAATCAAGTTGGTTGTGGCACAAAAGGTGAGTCATCTAAATTTCAAAAGCGATTAACAAGCTTGCAAGAAGTAATCTTGTGGAAGGACTTCCAGTTAGATATCAAGAAGGAGAGTATATGTGATGCATGTCGAGAAGGAAAACAAATCAAATCTTCATTCAAAGAAAAGACATGCCAATCTTCAACAAGAATATTGCATCGCTTCATATGGATCTATTTGTGATAGAACCCGGCCATCATAAGTGGAAAGAAATACGACTTGGTGGTAGTAGATGATTACTCAAGATATACATGGACAATATTCATGTGTAAGAAGAAAGAAACTCTGCAAAAACTACCACGGTGATGAAGAGGATTCAAAGCGAGAAGAGCCAAACCATTATCAAAATAAGATGAGCGAGGAAGGTTACGTGGTAAGAAACAAAGCAAGATTAGTAGCCAAAGGATATTGCAAGAAGAAGGATAGATTTTGATGAAACATTTGCCCCCAGCAAGATTGGAAGTTATAAGGATGTTTCTTGCCCATGCGACTCACAAAGAATTTCATTGTATATCAGGATGGATGTAAAATGTGCATTCCTAAATGGTTTATTGGAAGAATAAGTGTATGTTGAACAACCTCCGAGGATTTGAGCGAGAAGAATCTTGGAGATAAGGTATCTAAACTCGAAAGCTCTATATGGATTGAAACAGGCACCCAGAGCATGGTATGACACTTTGTCACAATTCTAACCAAAAATGGATTCACAAAGGAAAAGTAGATAAAACACTTTGCCCCCGAGAATTCAAGACAAAAAGAGTATCTTGTTTGTTCAAATATATGTGGATGACATCATCTTTGGATCCACAAACAAGAAATTTGTGTGAAAAGTTTTCAAACCTCATGCAAAGTAAATTTGAAATGAGCATGATGGGAGCGACATTCTTCCTTGGAATCCAGTGAAGCAGTGAAGGATGGAACCTTCATAAGTCAAACAAAATACACGAGAGATTTAATGAAGAAGTTTGGTATGGAGGATAAGTCTTACGTAAAAATACCAATGAACACATCACCAAAATGGACATGGATGCGGATGGCAAGCACTGTAGATCAAACAAGATACGAGCACTTATTGGATCATTGCTCTATCTCACGGCAAGCGGGCGGACATCACCTTTCTTTGTAGGTGTATGTGCAAGATTTCAATCTGCTCAAAGAGAGCCATATGACAATGACAAAGAGAATATTGAGATACTTGAAAGGAAGCGAAGTAGGCTATGGTATCCAAGGAAGGTGGATTCATTCTAATTGGCTATTGATTCGACTATCTTTGGATGCGAGTGGACGGGAAGAGCACTTGAGGCACATGTCAAATCTAGGAAACGGTGATTTCTGGTTTAGCAAGAAGCAAAACTCGATAGCCACCCTCTGGTGAAGCAGAATACATAGATACGGGCAAATTTGTTGTGCCCAAGTCCTATAGATGAGGCGGTGAGAGGAGACTATGAAGTTGAGGAAAAAGAAATTCCAATCATGTGTGATAACACAAGTGCAATCACCATTACTCAAAATCGTATTTGCATTCAAGAACAAAGCATATCGATGTCGGATATCACTTCATAAGAGATCATATTGAAAAGAAGGATATCATCTTGGAATATATCTCAGCGATAAACAATTGGTGACATCTTCACAAAACCATTATGTGAGTCAAGATTTGAAGAACTCAAACATGAGTTAGGATTAATTGGTGGTGACACTCGGAAGAATCGGAAAAGAAATGGAACACAAAAGGAAAAGATTTGAACTCTCAAATCGGCTAAGTAAATCGGTATGTCGGAAAACTGACTACACCGAGTCAGGCGAATTTAGTCACCAAGAGAAATGTGAGAAGTAGAGTTAAATCGGCTAAGGGATAAAATTTGAATAACTTATGAGCAAAGTGACAAAAACGCGATCGTTTTGACTAAGCGGGAATGTTTTAAGGAATCGTCGACATAATGATGATGTGTAGGACATAAAAAGCTGCACACCAAGCTTATGATTGGATATAAATCGCGCATTAAATCACGAGACATTAAAAGCTAAATAGGCGTGCAAAATCTAAGCCGTTGATTTAAGCCACATTTCAAAAAACCACCCGCACGTCCTTTCATAAACCATATTTAAACCGTTTTCGTCCGTTTCTCTCTCACACTTCTAAAGCTGTTCATTTCTTTCTCTCATAAGCAAAGGCAAAAATACTCTCGAAGCCCTATTTATCTCCAAATCAATCTACGAGTTTTTCCTTGATATAATCACGAAAAATGGCACCAACTTATGACTTTACCAAGTTAGGAAAGCAAATCCACACCGGCTCTACGGTGGATTTCGGCGGAATGGTGAAAGCAGGGGTCCGCGACACCCTAGTGAAGAAAATCGGCTGAAAAGTTGGAAGCGTCAGGATTTAAAACCATTTCGGCGTTAGAATATCCGATGACCTATGTGGAGGAGGTCGCACAATTCGTGAATCTTTGAGATTCACGATGAAGGAATAAAGTCATTGTTCACGGAAAGCGGTGACTATCAATGCCAAGGATTTGGTGAACATTGATCACTACCGTGAAGGAGCATCGGAGAGTTACTTGAAGCTGATGTAAACCTAGTTGATGCTTGGAAAGAAATAGCCAAGCCCGACTTTCTTTGATAAAATAGTATACACAACAAACAAGAAGGCTAAAGGAGGACTACACAAGCTGTTGGACATAGTTGCCAAATGTATCGACATCAAATTTGCGACTTTGACCATTGTATCAAAGGCAAAGCCCGATTGTAATGGTTGCAATCATCGAAAAAGAAGATAAAGTAATTTGAGTTTGTCTCGTGGACTCTGCCGAACGTAGGAGAACAAGTCCTTGAGGAAGATGGCTCATTTGGAGGTTCCTAGGATGGCCTAGTAATTGGCCGATGGAGGTGAAAGGAGTCCCTCTTAGACATGGGAAGGCATTCCATGTTAACAAGAGGATGTTGAGCAAACCTCTAGGCGCTGAGAAAGAAGAGAACTTACGCCAAGGAAGGCGACACGAGTGAGGGAATCGGTGACCCTGAAGATCAAAATTTCCTCTCCACCCGAAAGAAGGAGTTGCCCAGCGACTACTAAGAAAGGCTGCCCTGCGGCAAAAAACCAAACATGCTCTATTTGCCCCTGCCCAGCGGAGAGTCACTGCCCTGCGGCCCGTGTCTCCTGCCCCTGCGGCCGATGGTCGAGAAGGACTCACAAATACCTTCTCCGTCGTCAAAAGGAGGGCCCGACAAGCAAGATGGCTCCTCGAGAAAAAGGCACCAAGAGGCCCCAGCTGCCCCAGACTCAAGACTAAGAACCGTCTACGAACGAGAAATCCCTGCGGTACAAACTAGGAGACGAAGAAGAATCATCAAGCGATCCGAGGCACGAGAAAGCATTTGGGTCAATCAGTGGAGCAAATACAGGAGGCTATTTGGAGAAGTAGAGTCTCGGATGTAGTTGATGAAACAGCCAAGTCTGTGAAGCGTCGGCCAAAGGCAACCGAGAAGACACATTTGTAGTTCAATTTGAAACACGAAAAAAGAACTGCTAGAGCGGATAGTGATGTAATGATCATATCTCCACTTTACCCGGACATCCAAAATGGAAATGCTGCGAGAGTGGAGAAATGGAAAATTAGTCGATCCAGGGGACAGTTCAATGGCACGAGTTTATAGAAGAAGAAGAGGAAGCTGTTGAGCTTCCATGGGTGACCCTTTGTACTCCAGCCTTTGGATGAAGACAATTTGCCACGGACATCTGCTTGATTTTCAAGGAAAATGAGAGAGAAAAGCAAGTTGAGGAAGCCGAGGCACGTGAGAAGGCCAACATCGTGTCCTATCTCCGGCACCCATAGAACACACACATCCTCTCCTTGATGTCTTCTAAGCATGATGATGAGGATCGAGGAGAATCTTTGCTGCTGCCCGCGAGGAAAAGTTACCGTCGACAAACATTGCGAATCAAGAATCCTTCACGAGCAAAAAGGCGATGGGAGGGACCAGGAGAGTCCTCGAGAACACAAGCGGAAATTGATCCAATGGGAGTGGTTTAGCAAATCGCTAATGTTGTTCTTTGCTACCACTTCCCTGACTCACTCGGAAGAAGCGATAAGGGACTTGGCGATGGCGGGATAGTGGGGACCCCGGTCGAGCCAACCCCTATTGAAGGTGTTTTACCACCCCCGGTGAACATTCAATCGCAACCCGGGAGTTTGGAGGCGAGTGACCCATTACAAGTCACTCGGTGTGCGCCCGTGAGGAAACTCCCTCCCAGCTGCGGCAAGGTCGGAGAATGCTGCGAGATAATAACGAATCAAGGAGGCGAAGTAGAGAAAATACAAACCTGAAAGAAGAGAAAGTTGCCATCAACGAAGCTCGGGGCGATTGAAGTATTTATTTGGTGAGTGCAAGCTACTCGAAGGCTAATAGCGATCTTTGATGCGATCGTAACGAGGAAGGAAAAACCTGAGGAGTTGCTTATGGGCGATGAAAGTGCAATCCATGGGGTTGAGACTCAATGGATGCCACGAGAAGACCTAAGGCAGTGACACTTTCGAAAGGAGGACCAAGGCACTGTTGTAGTAAGGCTTCTTTGGAGGTAATGAAGGCCGGGAGGTTGAGACTTCCGGGGGTAAAGGCGTGAGTAGCTAACATCCTCCTGCTATCATCGACCCATCTAGGGGAAGGAGATCAGCGCACTTCATGATTCCCAGGATAATCTGATGTAACCTTTCTAGGATCGGAAGGCGAAGAAGAAGGCGAGTCATCCCCGTGATAAATCAAAAGACTCAGTGCGGATGTTCCAAGCACGAGCAAGTCGATCCCAAAACTACTCGTCAAACCTTTAACTTTGATGATGAGCCGGCCAATGGAAATCTCATCATCGTCAGATGGCCACGATGGGCCGAGGACCAGTCTACTCAATTGGAGAATAATTTGAGACCAACGAAGCTGTTGGGCATGAGATCGGCAAGCTGAGTCCACTTCACGACAAACCCAACTGAACAAGAGACCCACTGCCCAGGCTCCTCAAGCTGCGGCAAAGTCGACTCTAAAAAAAAAGAACTTCACGCGCCGCTCATCATCGAACAAATCCCGGTGGCGGTGATGAATCCTTCATATAATCCTTTCCTTTTTCCCTGGAAGTGCGAGAACTCCATGAAGAGTCAAAAAAAGAACAAGCACGCCCAGACCAGTTCCATTTTTCAATCGAGGCACCATTATTCCGCTGATTATGATTTTGACGCTGCATGGCCATCGGATGCACGCGGAAGAATCAGCTAAAGTCGTAAGTGTTCAAGGCACTATTTGCTGAGATTGAGCGGATGGAGGCATCAGGCCTCTTTGGACATGCGACCGGACCCGCAGAGATGCCAACCTTACAGGTGATTTAAGAGGCATAACAGTCCGGATCGGGAATGGTGGCGGCAACAGACAAACAATGCGTGTGGAACAAGTGAGATACTTCAGGACATTGTTCAACAAGCTGCTGGTGTGGAGCTGAAAATACTGATGCAAAAAAAGAGAGAGAACATAATTGAGCACATGCATGAAGCTCGCATTGCCGAGATTAAGCTGCTGCGTGAGCAAAACAAGAGTGATCTACAGCGTTTGGAAGAGACCATGAATACAAAATTCAGCCTTCTCATGGTGAGATGAAGCTGATTTCAGCAGAGTCCAATGCTTTACTCGATCCGAATTTAGAGTGTTGCATACTCTGCGTGATTTCAAGACAGAACTTTACCATCGTGGCTCGACTTCACCTTGCGGAAGATCTGTTTCAGGCATTCCTCTCTCCTTTGATGATGCCAAAAAGGGGAAGAGGAATACAAAAAGCGCAAGGATCTGAAAGTGAGAAGGAAGGAGCGATTCTGCGAAGGGAAAATCAGCTGAAGTGCTTTGAAACAAAAGAAAGGAAAATCTGCTGGCGAGGGAAGGATCAAAATAGCCTTGATGATTGCACAAACCCCTCAACGAGGTCTATCCGGTGCGTTATCAGCCAAGAACTCCCGACTTTCTGCCACTCTGACACTCTGTTTGTAACTATGGTGAACAGAGAAAAACAATTGAAGCGAGGGATGAAGGAAGTGGAATGAAGAATGGATGCCGAGTTATGAACATCTTGAAACAACATGGAGGCATTCCGGTGACGAGAGACACTATGCCATTTCGAGATGTAGACGGAGCCACGCGTCGATTGATGAATTTAAACGCTGCCTCCCCGAAGGATACTTTGCGAAAATGTTTATGGCTCGAGCTTAGGACTTATCTTGGGAAAAAAGGTCTCACGTTATGTGAAGAAATTTGTGACAAAGATCTGGCCGTCGCTCTGCTGGTCACTCCGCCGGTCACTTTCGTGGAAAAGAAGAGACCAAGATAAAGATGCACGCCCGAGGTAGAGGAAGAAGCAGTGGTGGAGGAAGAAGCAGGACTCAGGCCTCCGCCCAAAAACATTGAATATATAGATCCAGGTGAAGAAAGGGAGGGATCTCTTCAAGTGGCACTCGGCTTGACCAAGTAGCAAATTTGCAAGTGGCTAAAAGCAACGAGTATGCAAAAAGAATAGAAGAAGAAAACAAGAGACAAACTCGGCTATGGGAGGAAAAGACGGAAAGAATAAGAAGAGATTTTGCCCGGAAAGACATATGAAAAGCGAAGGAAGGCAAGCGTGATGAGAAAAAGAGAAGAAGAGAAGAAGATCTTGATCAAGATGAAAGAAGGAAGCGGCGAATGAGATGAAGTGTTCTGCTCTCCACCCCTTCGTGTATTTTATAATGTAAATACATACAATGTAAGTCTTGAAATAAAGTTGTAAATTCTTTATTTTCCCTGTAGACAAATATGTACTCGATACACCTTGTAAACAGGTTGTGTAAAAAGAACAAGAATGATATGATCAATAAAAGAATTGATTCGCATACATTCTATGTCAATACACTATCTGTATGTATCTTTGTTGTTTGCATTTTTGAATTGTTTAAGTTTTGGCATCATCAAAAGTAAATTGTTAGGAATTTTATTGTTTAGATTTTGATGAATCATGTAAAACTTAGAATAGAAAGTTGGCACCCTGATTCATTTGTAAAATGCTTTGTAACAATTAGACGCCAAGTTGAGTTAAGTCAGCTACGCCAAACATGCAAGAAGACAAACAAGACCTGAAGAGGAAGACTCCGCCGTGAGGCACCGAGTATGGCAAAAGAGAGAGCGGGAACTCTTTTGAAGAAGCGGTGAGATACAATGACTAAGTGGAGTATCGGTCAAGTCAACTCGAAAAGCAAGTCTCAAGTTAGTGACGAAGTCAGTCATCCAATGATTGAAGTGACTTAAGTCACTCCTGGGAAAGCAAGGAAATGCGAGTCAAGTTGAGATAAGCTGTAAAGATCCATTGCACGTAAATCAAGAGATTTACTTAAACAAGTAATATCTCCATACCACCTTTCTCAGTCCTTAGTCCCGAGGAAAGCGTGCAAATAGAATGAACGATGGGAAGCACTACACCGTGTCGAACTCTCGAAAAAGGTGAAAGAACAATTCATACGAGGAAATGGCAATTCCAAGAGGACTGCAACAAGACAAGCCTAACGATCGCAAGTGACTTTCAAAAAAAAATTAGCCTATCTCTTCAACGGGCAAATTTTTGAAAGATCACTATAAAAAGGTGAGGAGTTTAATTGAAAACAGAGAGACAAGTGACACAAGAGATAGACTCGAACCAAAGAGGCGTTCAAGCAATTATTAGAAACTGAACATTTCCCAATCCTCGGCAAAGCTACGATTAACATCAATCCAACACTCACCTTGAAGGAAATATAACTTCCTGAATGGCTTGAAGAGGAAAAATCAAAACAAGGGGGTCTACATTCCACGAAGGATTGTAGGAAGGTTCAAGATCGAACCGTCTTAAGCTTTTGGAGGGCTTAAGTGATCAAATCCAAAGAGCTTGAGCGAAGTGAGTTGTAATGTGGCGCACCGCCTGAAGAAAGGTAGTCGTCGAGCCGAGAGAAGCGTTTGAGTGATCAAGGCGTCTCGGGATCGAGTCCCGAGGATCAAAGTGTGGTGATCAAGACTGTGTATACGGGTATGCTACCACTTTGTAAACTGATCATTACCTCTGATTCCTCCAGAGTTGGAGTAAGAAGAGGAGTAGAAATTAATTCACGTCAACCTCTATAAAAATTTCAGCGTGGTCATTTACATTTCAAAGATTTTAATTCCCGCATTTTTAAGCGCTTATATCTTTGATAAATTTGCTATCCACTGATAATTTATAAGACTAAACCAAGACTAAACTCTTTGCTTCATCAAGCTTAAGGGTGTTAGTCTTCCAATGAAAACAAAACCACAAATGAAAGGTTAATTTAGGCAACAAGTTTATTCCATATTTCGATTGGAGTGGCATTGAGAGATTAACTCTCTTGAGTGACTAAATTGGATCATCCATCAAGGACACAGGAAATTTGTAGTATCAACTCGAATATTTAAAAAGGACTAAATCGAAAATTTGGTAAGGTTTATTCAACCCCTTAAACCTTACACTTAGACCCCTTGGGACCTACATAGTGATGCTCATGATGAATTAAATGATTATGTGTTTGTTAGAGTTTTAGCAAACAAGCGATATATGGCATTGTGTAGTCTGCGAGTAAAGAGCACAAAGTGACATTAATATCTTTGAAAGAATATTCTTGTTTCATTGATAAAGGAGTCATCATGTTGCCTATAGATGATCGAGATCTTTCTTAACCTAGAACCGATTACAATCTAGTAACAAAACAAAGCAAATGCAACTATGATGTGTACTAGGAAGGTACATAACCACCACTAGAAAGACTACAACTAGTAACATGGCGGAGAGATTAACCATATTAATAGATGATTAAATACTAATCCTAATGACCCCCTCAATCCGATAATGGGCCGAGAATCCATGAAGTCCGTGCAAGTCGGTGAAGGATTGACGGATAGAGGCGAGTGAAGATGTCAGAGTCCCATCAATCAAGGAATACGCCGGCAAAAGACACTTTTTCGAATTTTCTCACCCGAATAAAATGCAGCAAGTCGATCTCAATATGTTTGGTCAGAGTGCATATAGATTAGAGGCTAAAGATTCAAGCACCAATATTGTCAATCCACAACAGGAATTTGATTTTGGACAATATGAAGCTCTGTAAGAAGATTTGAGCGAATGATCTCAACACCTTTGAACTAAACTTTGATGCTCGGCGCTTTTCGATTACTCTTAGATCAAGGTTTGCTTAGAACATTGTGGAGACCAAATTGTTGCGATGAAGACCACGAGAACCACTGTGGGCGATTTTCTGTCATCAAGATCAGTG
>JABTTQ020000359.1:0-125000 GCA_016081115.2 Rehmannia glutinosa
TTGCCTCTGTGGAGGATCGAGACACAACATTTTGTTTCTTACTCTTCCAAGAAATAAGTGAGTCTCAAGAAAAACAAAAAACCGGTGGTGGATTTTTCGATCAAGAGGATCACTAGCCCAATCCGTCGAGAATATGCCCTCAACTCTAATGAAGATGTAGATGGAAACAAAAGACTCTCGAAAAGAGTGCCACAGAGGTATCGCAAGATACGAGTAATCGTAGCCCAATGAATCGTAGTAGGACTAGTGACAAATGACTCACAATATGAATAAAGATATGCAATATGCGGGGCGTAATGGTTAGATAAACCAAACTTCCAACAATAGTGCGATATAAGGTAGGATCAGACAATGGTGTGCCATCAGAAGGAGAATATCGAACATTAAGTTCAAGAGGCGTATCAATTGTCCGAGTATCAGTAAGACGAGCTCGAGCAAGTATGTCAGCAATGTACTTGTTGTATTGTGAAAGAAGATAACCTCGAGGAGAGCGGGCTACCTCAATACCCAAGAAATATCGCAAAGGTCCCAAATCTTTCATTTCAAAGCGAGAAGCTAACTCAGATTTCAACAATGCAATCCCATCAACATCATCACCGGTGATGATCATATCATCAACATATAAGGAAAGAAGAATAATACCATCACATATACGCTTGAAGAAAAAAGGGCGAATCATGGTTATGGAACTAAAACCAAGTGAAGTAAGCACGACGGTGAGAATTTTTCAAACCAAGCCCGTGGAGCCTGTTTGAGACCATACAATGCTTTCTTAAGCTTGCAAACTTCGCCCCGATTATGAGGAACTCAGGTGGTGGGATCATGTAAACTTCTTCTTGAAGATCACCATTCAAGAAGGCATTTTTGACATCCAATTGAGATATGTGCCATTTTTTTCGGACGGAAAAAAAGAACAAAGAGTACGACGGTAGTCATCTTTGCACTGAGGGCAAATGTTTCCTCATAATCCATACCATCTTGTTGTGAATAACCTTTAGCAACCAATCGTGCTTTATATCGCTCAATGAACCATCGACTTGGTTTTAATTTTATAAACCCAACGCGAACCAATTGCCGTTTACTTAGGTGGTAAAGATACCAAATCCCAAGTGTTTGTTTTATGCAAAGCGTAAAGTTCCTCGATCATAAAGCATCTCGCCATAAAGGATCGAATCGCCTCTTTATAGGAGTGTGGTTCGAAATTTTGTGAATAGAGGACAAAAATGAAGCAAAGGCGGGAGAATAAAAGAATAAACAAAGTCGGTAATCGAGTGGACTTACGTGTACGTTGGGGATATCGAGGAGGCAAAGGATCCACAATTTGTAAAGCGATTGGGGTGCCGTAGGCGCAGACGGAGCAATAGTATCCGACGAGTCTCTATCTGTATTATCCGAGAATGGATCAATATGAACAAGATCAGTTTTGGAGATGCTATGGGGACTTGAGGGAATAGAGAAGAATGGAATATGCTCAAGAAAAAATACATGACGAGACACATATAATTTTTGAGCAACAGGATCAAAGCAACGGTATCCCTTCTGACCGTCTCCATATCCTAAGAAAACACAAATAGCTGATCGAGAAGATAATTTGCTACGTTCAACATGAGGACGAAGGACAAAACATGCACAACCAAAGACTCGTAAAGACGAATAACTAGGGGTGGAACCATAAAGTCTACGAAATGGTGATAAATCGATGTAATGGATGATGGAATCCTATTTATACAATGGACGATAAGCACGGCTTCCCCTTAATTCACTTGAACCGAACTAGATAGTAAAAGTGAGCGGCAGTTTCAATGATATGCCTATGTTTTCTTCAAAGAATACCATTTTGTTGGGAGTATCATCGTGCAAGAAGTTTGATGTAAAGTCCCATCCAAAGCGAGCAATTCACGAAAATTATTAGATGTGTACTCCCCCACCCAAGTCACATCTAAAGCATTTTATGATATAGAGAATTGAGTTTTTACAAAGGCTCGAAATGAAGTATATATGCTCGTAAAATCGAACGATGCTTCATAAAATAAACCCAACAATAACGAGAATAATCATCAATAAAGGAGACATAATATCGAGAACCCATAATTGTTTTTGTGGAAATGGGAGGCGAGTCCCCACACATCAGAATGAACTAAATCAAATGGCGCATAGAAGAAGAAACACTCCGATTAAAAGGTAAAGCGGAAAATTTTGCGATTTACAACCACTACAATCGAAATATCATGAGATGACAATTTTCCTAATCTTTTTGTAGAAGCCAAAAATCTTAAACGTGAAGACGAAACATGACCCAAACGAGAATGCCACAAATAAAAGCTAGGACGATGAAGGACTCAAACGAAAAGAAGACAAATCAACGGTAGAAGGCGCGATAGAGGGTACTCGAGCTCATCCAAAATGTATAACTCTCCGTGCCTACGGCCCTGTCCCAATCGACCTTAGGGAATGTGGATCCCGCACACAACAAGAAGTAGAAGAGAATGATACTAAGTAACCTGAATCACACATTGGCTAATGAAAATAAGATTTAATGTAAGTTTGGGAATATGGTAAACATGTGGAAGAGAGGATGAGGTGTGGCTCGAGATCATTCGCTAAGGGTAACAAAGTACCATCACAGTAACAACAAAAGTCAGCATGTGTGGGTGAAATGGAATTAAAACATGATATATCGGGGACATATGATGAAAAGCTCCGAGAATCTAATACCCAAATAGAGGAAGATATACCGGCGAGCTCGGAGTTGACAAACCTGAGGCGACAAAGCATGAGATGAGGCAAGAAATTTCTAAAATTGTTCGGCAATTGTATCCATAGAAGGTTTTTCGAGGTAAGAGTTACGGACGTCACGAGAATCGATGAGGGTACAGGTGCAAAGAACACGAGTCGGTGGGGGCGGCCTAAAAACACGTTGATTTGGATGGACAAAGCGATGTTGGGGAGGTCGTGGATTTTTTTTTGAAAACGTTGTTGGCCACCTTTATTCAACTCGGGACATTGAGCCTTCCAATGTCCTGGTTGTTTCTGAGAACTACACTCATTATCAACAACTTTTGGGTGCGATCAAAGGAAGAAGATGGACGATGGGGCACAACAAGAACGGATGAAGTAGAACAGGAAGAACTCCTTTCCTCGCTCGAGACTTTAGGCGTAATCCTCTCGCTAACAATTCACTTACAACGAGAATCAACAGATGGTAGAGGAATACGGTGCAATATATTCCCACGAAGAGACTCAAAATCATCCGAAGAGCCATCAAAAATCGAACTAATCGTTGCTCCTCTCTACGAGCAATATAGAAGGCAAAGCGCGAAGTTCAATAGATTGATGAGGGCTAATTGATCCCAAAGATCGGGCCATAGAGAATAAAATTCCGGATCATATTTTTCTTGAAGAGATCGAATGTCTATTTCCAATCGGTAATCTTGCTTGTTTAGCAAAATTCGATTGAGTATACAAGTTAGTTCCAAATGATCCCAAACTTCTTTAGCAAGATTATCATATTTAGCCAATTGCATACCAATAGAGTTCTCCACAATTGTTAACCCAAGTAATAATTTTCGAATTGTTCACTTCCCAAACCTCTAATTCCGCAAAGATATTTAGTATTATCTTTCTCAACAGGATGTTTTTGTGTTCGAAATATAACTCCACAATTTTTTTCCTCTCAAAAATTTCTCATGACATAACTCCAATATGAATAATTCTTTCCATTCAAACGTACACTAATCGATCAGAATCTAATCATCTCTTTTTGGCGGCCCATAATTAAGGAAATAAACACAAACACCAACCAACAACAAGATAGATCGATACAAATATCCAACAAGTCAAGCAAATCTACCAACAAAACCTCCGCAAATATCGATTCTTGAAACTAAAAGATGAGGGCAAACCCAACAAGTGCTAACGGATCGAAAATCGAATGAAAACAACACAAAGCCGCAACATACTCACGTGTGTGATTTGGTACACCCACCGACCGAGTTGGATCCGCATGAAGTCGAGATTGCTATTGAACCAAGCTCTTGATACCATATTAGATTAATTTGTGTACATAATTATAGTAGAATTTTAGGAAGAGAATTTCATAGATGAACTTGCAAGAATGACAAGTCTTTAATGATACAATGAAGACAATACAATTGAAATGGGAGACTACTATATATATAGATAAAACCCTAGCTAACAACTAAGAATGGAAAATACAAAACTACCCCTATAACATAAATAACAATATAACTCTAACATCATAAATAACAATATAACTCTAACATATTTGATATACTGTTATTGCTAAGGGAGAATTGTTTTCATGTTTTTGTTGACAATTGGACTTTTTAACCCTTCTTTCAATTTCTACCATCCATTTCTTCAATTATACTATACTAGAAAAGTTGAAAATTAAGCATAATTAATTTTTATCAAGTCCCTTTCAATAATTGCATGCCATATAATGAACGGCAAAAGCTCATTTTCATGCAACAGAAATATATACCCCCTAGGTTTTGGTTGAGAGAAAAGACACACAAACAATTAGGCAACCATATTTTTCAAGTTCACATTCTCATCCCAAAAGATTCTTTCATTAATTAATCTATACTGTTTTGTAGCAATTTGGACACTTTATTTCCTATAATATTTCATCTTTTATTTCAATAATATTAGTATACGCCACGTGTGCATATTATATTAAACACTTATATAGCGTATGAACTATGATCAGGGACGGACACGGGGAGGGGCTAGTGGTGGCAATTTCCTCATCTTACGATTGAACCCCTATAATATATTATTTAATAAATTAATATAGTATATATAAATATAAATCAAAATATCTTGCCCCCCCCAATTCCATGTAATTTAGTTATAAAAACTTGTATGTTTTGTTTTTATTTATATTAGATTTGATTTTCTTAGCTTCTTAGGTCCAATGTTTGAGGGGCCTAGAGCAAAAAACAATATATATATATATATATATATATATTAAAAAAATATATATCTTGCCCCCTATTTTTCAAAAAAAAATTAAGGTATTTTTTTTTTAAATATATAGTTAATATTTATGCGCATTTTTTAGTTTTTTTTTATCCTTTGATTTAAAATGATTTACTAAAGTAATAATTAATGGCTATGCCATTGGTCAAAGTGATTTTTGCCAATTCACTCAAGAATTTTGTGGGTCTTTCCACATTGAAGCTTCGTAGTCAAGCACTAAAGCTGGGAGCTTTTAGGATATCGGAGGGATTAGTTGACGCATTTTTTGTATGCGTATTTCTTTTCTACAACTTGGTATTACAATAATCACTTATTAAGTGGATTGGCATTTTTAAACAACGGGGATAATTTTTTTTTTTTTTTTTTTTTTAAACTACGCCTTATCGACAAATGACATTTCCATTTCTCATTTTTTTGCCAAAAACTGGGAATAATTAACTTTATGTGTAGCAAGAAAAGAATTATGCTTTAACTTCAGCTAGAGACAATAAGTGTCTAAGTTATGGGTCCACATTCACGGATATAAGAGAATTGATGTTTGTATCCTCCAAAATATGACAATTTTTAAAAGTATTATCTATTTGCAATGGATTTTCATGTCGCGTATCTTCATATATTAATTACATGTATCCAAAAATTCAAAATATTTTCTACTCGTAAATTGATTATATATCTATCAACGTTTAACTATTGAGCTAATTAATCTAGTTTTTCTACTTAAGGTGTGTTTGCAAACACTAACAAACGGGATTCTCAGCTTCTATAAAAAAAACATGAGTATTTTTCACCTAAAAATTAAGAATCACTTTTATTTAGTGTTTGTACCCCTTAATTTAAATGGTATTACTCATTAGTTGCAACTTGGCAGCATCTTATGACATTCAAACAATAATCAACCTTATATACTTAAAAAAAAAAGTTGGAATCGCGTCACACGCCATCACCTCCGCATTTTTGCATACGCATCAACACCTTGCTTTCTTCTAAATCCATGTGTCACCTTTATGATTAGCCACATGGCAAACTATATCACCACCTTGATTCTTCCAATTATAAATTGATTTACTACCAATTTATCATCAACGTATTAATTAAATTTCTATATTTTCGTATATAACTATTGACTCAATTGATTTCCTTATAACATATTAATTAATTTTCCGTATATAAACTCAATTGATTTTATCAAAATTTAATCTAATCAAATATCGATGTGTTAATTAATTTTGTATTGTCGTATATAACAATTGACTCAATTTATTTTCCGTATAATGTATTAATTAATTTTTCGCATATAATGTTGGCTCAATTAATTTTCCGATATTTGGATAAATTGATTTACTATCAATTTGGATAAATAATTTTTGGCTTCTAATCATAAGTTGATTTTCTTTCCTAAAAGACCATAAAAGACAACGGACAAATTGAATTAATTTTGACCGCATGCAAATTAATCGTCAAAATTAATTTTTAATCCAATCATATATATAATATATGTATGTATATCCGACAAGTTTAATCCAATCAATATTTAGTCGAATCAAATATTTAATCCAATGAATATTTAATCGCCAAATCATATATTATATATATGGTTTTTAAAAAAGATATTTAATATATTTATATAATATGGATGTATATCCAACAAGTTTTTTTCTAATTACTATAAGTTGATATTCTTTCCTAAAAGACCATATATAAAAGACAACCAAAAAATTAAATTAAATTTGACCACATGCAAATTAAGTGGCAAAATTAATATTTAATCCAATCAACTATATGTATGTATATCAAAGCAAATTTAATCCAACAAATATTTAATCTAATAAAATATTTAATCCAATCAATATTTAATCGACAAATCGTATATTTTATATACGAGTTTTGAAAAAAAGATATTTAATATATTTATATAATATGTATGTAGCTTTCAAATTTATTTATTTATAATCGATATTTTCGGTCTCTTCTAACTATCACAAACAAATTTGAGAAACTAATATTTTATCTTTTGGACAAATCGTGTAACACACGGGTGTTTTTCTAGTATGAGTAATATATATAAGAACATATTCTTTTATTAATTTGAAATAAAATGATCACCAATACACCAATTGTTAGGTATCTATTCGGATAATACGAATGCACAAATACTGAGACTCAATAAAGATTCCTATTATACAGAATAATACTCTAGGACTTAAATTAAAATTACAAGTACAAAAATGAAATAAAACGAGTATATGGGATAAAACCCTAAAACCGAAATATTGATAATTTGGCCAGGATGTTTGCAAATTCCCAAACCACAACGTGTCACCAAAGAATCACGAGAGAACCACAGAGCCTTGCCACAAAGAAGTTGGCCAAGATTCTCACTCAAGCCCCAACACACACAGATCGGAAACCCTAGAAATACCCCCAAATCCACAAAGAAACCCAGATTCTAAAAGTTAGAAAACACCAGGAGTTTGTCCACAAAGGTCGTGAACAAGTGAAGACAACACTCGGATCTTACACTATATCACAAAAAACACTGAGAAATATCACGAGGAGTTGAGATTTCTAGAGAGAGAATGATCACGAGAGAGAATCGAAGAATCGAGAGGTAAGAGAGAGAAAGTGAGATCTCAAGAAGAATGAGACTAGGGTTTCAGACGGGCAAATATAGACTTACCAAAACGGATAGGATCGATCACATAGAATGGATGAACAGGATCAAACAAGAGGATCCGCGGACAAAGAAAGTCGGATCCCTTAATCAGGATAAAGACCCGATCACACATGGATCGAGTTCGAGTTGGGCTTAGTTGCATGTTGGGCTGCATCTGTTGGGCTCAATTATTGTAATGGGCGAGTGAATATAAGGCAATAATACAACACCAATATCAACTAAAACAAATTAGCAATCAACAATCTTATTTCCAAGTAACAACTATTATACAATAATAAAATACGGATTGAGATATTATGTTCCACTTTTCATAGTTCATATATTGAATGAATGCCACGAATATAATTGTGACATTATCTTGTACATGTGTCATTCATCGTCTGATACAATGGAACATGGAGTGGAACATATAAGTGTAAATGAGAAAATCTCATCACACAAAATACTATTAAAATAGAAAAGAGGAAAAACACTAAACCTCCCAAACTATGCGATTTTTTTGCACTTTACCATCTAAACTAATATTTTTTACAATTTACTATATAAATTATACAAGTTTTGCACTTTGCTCAATAGCGGTCATCACGGCGGAATATTCTCCGAATATTCCCGCACGTTCCCTCCACGTGAGGGCAAAACCGTCTTTACCTAAAACTCAAAAGTAAGTAGCTACACTTTATCATCCGAACTTTGTTAAGAATTTCACTTTACCACACGAATACTTTGCGCAATTTTTACTTTGCCATATCAATTTAAGAAAATTAAAAAAAAATGTGTAGATACATTTATTTATCTTTTTCTTTAATTTTTATTCGTAAAAAAATTTAATTAATATTTACCTTAGTAAATTAATATACTATCAAAGTTATTATTTTAGGGTTTAGGTTTATGATTAAGGTGGATACAAATATCATTTGTATTGATTTGTTTTTGGTGGTCTAGACATCTTAATTAGAATTGTTCTAAGGTTTAGAAATTTTTATATTGATTTCACCCCAATTTTATAATGTGGTGTTGCTTTAGATTTGTACTTTTAATTCTTAGTTCAATTCTTAATTGCATGTTCAAAACTTGACAATAGGTCAAAGTGCAAAACTTGTATAGTTTGTATGGTAAAGTATAAAAAAATTAGTTCATATTGTAAAGTACAAAAAATCGCATAGTTCGGGGTTTAATGTTTTTTCCTCAATAGAAAAATTCACATAGTTGGATTGAATGACAGTCGATGCTTTGATGTGACTAGCAGGGTTGGTGAAATGGAAATCGAGTGAGGAATAGTCGAATTTTTAGGTTCAGTAGTTCCCCTATTGCAGACTTTGACTAGATGACTATATTATATGACTGGAAACTTCCAATGTGATATAAAAGTTTAAGTTATTAGATAGTCGAGCCATTTAATATTTAATTACTCTACCAATTAATTGGAGTTACAATACCAAAACTTTACAATCTCGAGTCTTCAGTTTTATCATTAGAAGTAGGGGTGTCAATTTGGGTTATTGGGTCGGGTTTGTATTTGGTTTCATGTTGATTTTGGGTTATGCTCAAAATACATCAAAAATTAAGTAAAAGATAAAACAACTATATACGTTTTAGACAGTTACTTTGTGTTGGACTCGTGTTAATCGAGTTCGTATTCCGGTTGGGTTCGTGTTTCTCTCAGTAACTTAAGGTCAGGTTCGTGTCGGGTCAGAAATTGACATCCGTAACTAGAACTAGGTTTCATTTGCCAAATATTAGAGCATGCACATTCACAAATATTATTTTTTTATCTTAATGAATTATTTAATAGATTGCAGAAAATTAATTAATGTAAACCAAGTGTTAGCAAATCTATCATCAGTTCAATGGGGAAGTGAAATGCATCTAATGATATTATGCGTGAATACCCAAAAACTAAAGCCTCAGAATTATACTGCCAAAACCCCCATTAACCCCATTAACCAACAATTATTGTTGCTATCATTGTTATTGTTATGCTATCATTATTTTCATTTCAGAGGGCAAAAGGATGACCTAAGATTTTCAACTCCCACAATTTGATTATCACAAATAAGGTCCTAATCAAAAACCAAATTAAACGATATAATTATTGAATGTAAGAATAAACCCACAAATTTCAGACTTTGGCTTGCAAAAGCTTATCTGATCATGATTCATGCTGAAAATGACATTAATTATCATGTCTTGTGATATGATCAATTTGAATCCAGGATCGTGACTTTTTTCCTAAATGTTTTTTTTTTTAAAAAAAACACAAGTCTAACATAATTGCATCACATTAAAATAATTAAATACAAACAAAAATCAGTTCAAGCGTAGTCTATACGATGATGTTACTTATTTCCAGATAGTGCAATATGTCTAAATTATCTAATTCCTAGATAGTGACTTATTAAAATTTAATATTTCATCACCCGCATGAGGGTGTAGGGTTGGTGGAATAGGCGCGGGGCCACGAAAGGTATGTCCCTCTACCAACATTATCTAGTGTGGTTTACCCTGGTTGGCCTAGAGGTTTATAGTGACTTATTATCAAAAAAAAAAAAAAAAAAAAAAAAAAATTTAATATTTCATCAGTAGAATAATTACAAGGTTAGCGTTAAACAGCCGGTAATTATAATTCTAAATGTGGGTCCATTAAAATCTAATTATATCCATAAAAAAAAATCTAATTAAAAATTTTCAACCCTCGGCAGTACGCAATTTCTGAATGACTTTAAGAGTAGACCCGTTACCTGCCCCTCGTTGAAGTTGAAGAATACCGAATAACCCTTTAATTTGCGGTGGAATCAGATATAATATTGTTAGGGGCGAAAATCGAACCAAATTACTCGATATTCGACTACAAATCGATCGTAAAAAACTTGTTTAAGCTCGGTTCGTTAACATAACGAACCAAACTTGAACACAATTTTTTATTTGGTAAAATATAATGTTTGACTCAAGCACGACTCGATTGGTAAAAAAAAAGATATGTGTAAATATCAAATTACTCGAGCTCGATTTGTGTTCGACTCGACTAAATCTCGTTCAGACTCGACTCGATTAATAACCAAACCAAACTCAAATACAATTTTAAACTCGATAAAAATTCTAACAAGTTTGAACGAGTGCACCATTAAATATTGTAAGGGTGGTTTTATCAAATTACCAATTATGCCCTCATCAATTTTGAGCTACTATATAAGCAGCTCAGTACAAAACATTCAAACATTCACATTTCACACGGTGCTCCATTTTCCACTTAAAACAACTACAAACAGCGCGCCACAAATATGCCGGCAGCCACCGAGACGACGGCGGTGCAAGGCGGAGCCACCGGTTTTTCCTCCTTGCATCCAGATATCATTAATTTCCACGTTCTCACCCGGTTGGACGGGCCAGCTCTAGCCTCCGCCGCGTGCTGCTCCACCACTCTCCGCCGTCAAATTTCCTCCGACGAAAACCTTTGGAGCAAAATATGCCACTCCACGTGGCCGTCCACCGCCTCGCCACAGCTCAGCCACTTCATCTCCACGTTCCCCGACGGCGGCGCACGCGCCTTTTTCTCAAACGCCTACCCGATCTCATCCGCGGACGACGGCCACCGCACATCGCCGATTCCTCCACCGCCGTCGGAATTAATCTCCGCCGTGGACATACACTACAAGGACAAGCTGATCTTCACGAAGATCCAGGAAACGGAAACCGTCACCGGCTGGTTCCGGTGCTCGCCTCTCAGGATCGACCTCCTGGAGCCGAAGGACGTGGTCCCCACCCCGATCAAGCACCCGGCGGGTGAAGACGCGTGCGCGGAGATGATCGACGGCATGAGGCTGAGCTGGATCCTGATCGATCCGATCGGACGGCGGGCGGTGAACCTCTCGTCGCACAAGCCGGTGGCGGCGCAGCGCCACTGGCTGACCGGAGAAGTGCAGGTGAGGTACGCTTCGATCCTGGCCGCGGATCAAGGTCACGTGCAGTGCGGGATAGTGGTCACGTGCGGGGAGTCTGAGGGTGGGGAGATGCAGGTGAGGGAAGTCAGTTTAGAAATCGAGGACATGGATGGAACGCATTTGAACGGGAAGGATAGTTTGGTCTTTTTGCAGGGGGCGTTGGAGGGTAAAAAGGGAACTGGGAAAAATAGGGTGGAAGAGGGTCAGCGGAGGTACAAGGAGTATGTGGAAATGAAGAGAGAGAGAAAAGAGAGAAAGATGAGGACAGAGGGGGCATTAGATATGTTGTGCGTGGCTTTTGGGGTATCCATTTTTGTCTCCTTTTGCTGTTTTCTTTTGTGCAGATAGCATAAGAATTATAAGAAACGCGAGGGGTAGAAAAGGAAATTATACATTAAGATTAGGAGGAAAGAATGTAGGTAGAGTTTGTATTATTTATTTACAAGGAGTCAACTTATGGGGGGCAGTTCATATTTAGGTGAAGGGTTTTTGCTGATGATATATATATATATATATATATATATATATATATACAATCCAAATGTATACTTTAATTGTTATAGATTTATTAATTAAAAGAATATGAGATTTTTATAAGATAGCTTTTTGTTTTATTAAATTATCAAACCAAATGTTATTTTGTTAGGAAATCGAAATGGAAGTTGCCAAAGGGACGAAAATTTATCAAGTCAAAAAACGAGGGATGGATTTCTAATAAAATAAAAGTCAGGGACGAAAATAATTTTTCTCTATTCTATACATTTGTTTGTTGACTTGGCGTTCTAAGTCGTCGCTGCTCAAAGCCTCGAAGAATAAAAGTAGGTAATTCTAATGATGCCAAGGAAAGTGTGTTTTATTATGTACCCCATATATGTATATCAGTATATGGGGATTACAAATAATGCGTTTAATTGTGTATGAAAGTAAATAAAATAATGTAGTATTTATTTTTCACACAAATAAAAAACATGGTAATGTATAATAATGTTTAATTATTCGAGTAGATATGTCTATAATATACTATAATGTTAATTTGGTAAAAGAATAGTGTCTATTCCTTTTCGTTATTTCTCGAATTGGATTATAATTTAGGGAGTTCCAATAGAGTGATAAACAAATTTAAGTAATGCTTTTGCTAAAGAAATAGACCAACTGACATAGGTGATGGATGCTTCATTTTTCATCAGTTACTTGAGATTGGTTTTTATCTCATCAGCGAAGCAAATAAAGATTTGTCGAAGAAATTGCCATACACACATATTGGCATGATAATGAATTATGGTGCATCCAAGACAAATGAGCATGTTTTCTGGGCCATTTTTTTTCCATCCTGCAACTAAATATATATTTTCTGTTTTGTTTCCTCTTTGATTTTTTTTAAACATTTTTTTTTTTTGGTTTTAAATAATACTAATTTTCTTATATATAGTCCAATAGATGAATGCAATTGGCGTTGTTGCCTCATACAAAATATTCATTGATACTTAGCTTTGAACAAATTAATGCACATTTTTCCTCATATTTATTCGTAACAACAATTGAGTATTGGAAAAACACAAGGTCAATCTTGAAATCTAAGGCTTGTGTTATCAAAACCCATTTTTCGTTTTCCAACAATCCCGAAAAATGGATTTATGCTTGTTTAAGGAAATTTTCAATGGAAATAAAATTATTTTCCTTTTCAATTTTTATGGAAATACTTTTCGATCAAACAATGTTTCATAATAATCACGCCAATCTATATGAAAACACACTTCAAAAACCAAAACCAAATAACTTTCACAACAGTCGCGCAAATCTATGTCAAAAACACACTTTAAAAACTATAACCAAACATATTTTCATTTCTAAACATATAACATAATGTAAATCTGCAGGCAACAAACCAAATATATTCTCAATTATCACACGAAACCCAATAAAGTTTGAAAATTATTTTTCAATACTAAACCTGAAATTGGACATGGAAATACATCGATGTGAGACCTAAGTTTTATAGTGAAACTTAATGTGTGTATACACACACACAAATACTTAGTAATACCGAGTATACACACGCATACTTAATCTACATGTTCATTTTAATTAAGTAATCATTGAACTTAATGTGTGTGTATATCCCATGATAGATTTTGGTTTTAAATGATCATAGAGTTGAAAAGGCACTAAGGTATTTCTAATGTAAAGAATGATAAAATGTTCAACACATTGACTTGTGATGTGAACTGACTAGAAACAAAGACCTGAAAAAAGTGGACATATTAAGAAGACGCCTCTCTATTCCGCCCTCCGCCGTCTTGGACCAAACCCATTAATGCATTTACTAAAATTCAAGATTGACGACTTAACACAAATTCAAATGATAAGAGTTACAGTTCAGATTGCAGAAGCCATATTTTATTGAAACTCCAAATCATTATAATGCAAAACCTAATCATAAAAAGTACCCTTGAGGTTTGACTTAATTACAAAAAAATCTAACTAACTTTCAAAAATCACAAAAAACACCCCAGGTCAAATTCAGTGTTAAAATTAAGGGGTTAACCGTAATATTTTTATAAAAATGAGGGGGGGTTTTGAAATATTTTTTGCTCATGAAGACTAATGGGGGTAATAGTTAGACAAAAAAAAAACATCAGGGGTGTTTTTTTGTAATTTTAAAAGTTAGTTGGGTTTTTCTATAATTAGGTCAAACCTCAAGGGTATTTTTGTAACTAACCCTTAACTAGTCTTTAACCCATGAGATGCACGGGGTGTATATATCCGTAAGACCTTCTTTTGCGTTGTGGCGTATGCATTTTCTAATAGTTACATGAGTTATATCCCCTGCATTGTAATCATTTTAAAATAGCATCAAACAACACATGATAAATACTATTTAATATTTTTATTGATAAAGTCAAAAAGAAAAAATATCATACGTGAGAATCATGGAAAAAAATACATTCAAAACTATGTATTTGTATTTGATTTTAAATCTAATTTTTTATAACACATGGCACAACTTCTTCGCACATTTCGTTTTAGTCATATTTAGATTCTGAATAAGTGTGAAAAGTGGTGTCATGCTTTTTTCAAGGTTGTAGTAGTTAATTCGTATGCAAAATTATTTCCGAAAGTTGCTCTTATGTGTAAATTGGAGACAGAGATTTTTGCAAAGCTAGTCATGTAATAATTAAAAATTAATACATGTACATGAGAACTACATAAAATAAATTTATTTATTCATGTTGTTAAGTCAATTTTTAGTTTTTTGGTATTTTATTGTGGGATTTGTATTGTGTTATTTGGGTTTTCTAATTATTTTTCTCTATTCAAGTTCTCATATTTGGTACATTTCAGAGCGTGCAATGCACGACCTTTAATTTCATAAAAATATTTTTTAGTGATTTGCAATAAGTTTACAATTTCAATAGATAATTAAAATATAAAGATAATTAATTTGATTATAAATCATTCCGATTAAACTATAGAAAAATAAATTATTACAAACTATGGAAAAACCCTCTTTAAATACATATATTTGGTTGATAACTAATTTTATGAGTGTGAATTGTATCTACTTATAGAACATGTTTATTTATAAGAAAGTAAATGTTTGAAAAAGTTTTAACTGCTCAATGTTTTTAAATATTTAATATATTGTACTTTCAGTACAATCAATAATAAAATCATTTTGAATTTCAATACTTAATTGTAATAATTATTAAAGGGATCAAACAAAAAACGTGTTTTATATTTAACAACACAATTTTAGGGGAAACTAAAACATTTCAAAAAAGCAAAACTATTATAGTTTTATATATATACACATATATCACAAAAATATCAAATAGAAAAATTTATATCTAATGGTCATTGTGCAACTTTAAAATTTAAATATCAAAATAAGTTGACAAATATGAAAAATATTTTCTATTTAGATGAAAAGTACATTAAAAAAATTCTCTATCTATAAAAAATTATTATGAATATAATTTTATATTAAATGAAAATTTATTTTTTTCTTACATATATATAATACTATGTATATATATATGTAATATATATAATATTTGGATACATATTTTGAGATATTTTCTTCAATTAAAATAAGTATTTTTAATTAAATTTAATCAACTTAAATATAATTATATATAATTATGAAGATATGAGTTACGCCCAAATAACAAATATACATATATCATAAATAGTCAAAATGTATTAATATACAAATTAATGTCTAATAGCCCGAATACATAATTTTAAAAGCCATTACAAAATAATGATAAATACATCTTATATCTTTTATTTGTTATGTTTATTTTTATTGTATATATGCAATATTGGTGTCAAATTGAAGATCGTAGATGATTAATTAGATATATTATACGTTAAAAACAGTTAAAAAAAACAAAAAAGTTATTAAGTTTTCAAAAAATAAGAAAAATAACAAATATAATAATTAATGCAAAAGACAAAACAGATTTGGAAAGTTTATTTTATATAATTCTATTTTTATATATAATTTTTAAAAATAATTTAATTAAAGAAAGTTGACTATAAAAAATAATCAAATCCCAAATATTTATTATTTCTTATTTTTCAATATAATTTTATTACTTTTCTTAGTAATGTGATTTAGGCGGGAAAATATTCAATTACTATTCTAAGAATAGTCTCTCTTTATATAGATATATAGATAAAATTAGAATGAGAAAACAACAACAACAAACAAACTTCTTTAATCCCACTATGTGGGGAGTCGGCTATACGGATCATATCGCGCCATCGTTTACGGTCTAAGCCATAAGCCATATTTTCGTTTATTTCTAGGTATAACATGTCATGTTTAATAGTTTCTTTCCAAGTCTTTTTAGGCCTACCTCTTCCTCTTCTTTTGATTTGTGTGAGTGATTCTCTACCTTCTAAACGTCGCACAGTGCATCTAAAGGTCTCCTATAAACATGTCCAAACCATCTTAATCGTGTTTCTCTAATTTTCTCGTCTATTGGTGCTACTCCCACTTTGTTTCTAATGTGTTCATTTCTTATTCTATCTAATCTAGTGTGTCCGCACATCCATCTTAGCATTCTCATCTCTCGCTACCCTCATTTTTTGTTCGTGTTCATATTTAGTCGCCCAACATTACGCTCCATAAAGCATTGCGGGTCTTATGGCCGTTTATAAAATTTTCCTTTCAATTTTAATGGTATTTTACGGTCACAAAGGATAGAAGATGCACTCCTCCATTTATTCCAACCCGCCCGGATCCTATGTGTGACATCTTTATTGATTTCTCCGTTCTCTTCAATTATAGATCCTAAGTATTTAAAACTCTTTGTTATACTCACTTCATGTCCATCAATTTTAACCTTCGTCTCATTGTTTCGTTGTTTTTACTAAAGTGGCATTCCATGTATTCTGTTTTAACCCTACTTATAGTAAAACCTTTTGATTAGTGCTTCTCTCCAAACTTCCAATTTTGCATTTACTCGTTCCCTTGTTTCATCAATTAAAACTATATCGTCCGCAAATAACATACATTCGGGGATGGATTTTTGTAAGTGTTTAGTGATTTCATCAATTATTAGGATAAAAAGGTACGGGCTTAGAGCAGATCCCTGATGCAAACATATAGTGTTTGGGAATTCACTAGATATTCTTGTTGGTGTCCTAATACATGTTGTTATACCATCATACATATCTTTTATGGCATCTATGTAGCTATTTTTATTCCTCTTTTTTTTCCAATACGCGCCACATTATATCACGGTTGACTCTATCGTATGCCTTTTCAAGATCAATAAAAACCATATGTAAATCTTGTTTTCTCTCATTATACTGTTCACATAATCGTCTAATTAAGTGTATAACTTCAATTGTGGATCTTCCTGGCATGAAGCCAAATTGATTATCTAATATACTAGTTTCGTTTCTTATTCTTGCTTCTATAACTCTTTCCCATAGTTTCATTGTATGACTTATTAATTTAATTCCCGTAATTTGCACAATTTTGTATATCCCCTTTGTTTTTATATATAGGTACCAATATACTTTTTCTCCATTCATCGGCATTTTCTTAGTTTTTAGAATAACATTAAATAATTTAGTAAGTCATGATATTCCAACTCCACCTAAACATTTCCACGCTTCAATTGGTATATCATCTAGGCCAACCGCTTTGCTTGGAGTTTTCATTTTGTTTAGTGTTTTTCTGTTTCATGAAGTTGAATTCTACGATAAAAGGACGGTTTTATTCGATTCAGATTGGCCTAGTTCCCTAATTGTGAATTTTAATATCTTTACCATATTTGCTTATTTTTGGCAGCATTTAAACCTGTTAAGTCAAACCTTCTCGTTAGCAAAGCATAAACAAATACTTAAAATTTATAATTTCAAAAACTACATCCCAAGATCTGTAGTGGTACTATTTAGTAAATAAAGTCACTGCAAAAACTAAAACAAAATTAGGGAATTAAATAAATAATAGTGTAATTGACCCTGCTGTACTCTAGATTTAAACAAATAATACTAAGTTTACAGTCAGAAAGCTAAAAAAGTTACTCTCAAAGATTTCCACGCTTCAATTGGTATATCATCTAGACCAACCGCTTTGCAGTTTTCATTTTGTTTAGTATTTTTTTGTTTCATGAAGTTGAATTCTACGATAAAAGGTACGGTTTTATTCATTCAGATTGGCCTAGTTCCCTAATTATGAATTTTAATATCTTTACCATATTTGCTTATTTTTGGCAGCATTTAAACCTGTTAAGTCAAACCTTCTCGTTAGCAAAAACAAATACTTAAAATTTATAATTTCAAAAACTACATCCCAAGATCTGTAGTGGTACTATTTAGTAAATAAAGTCACTGCAAAAACTAAAACAAAATTAGGGAATTAAATAAATAATAGTGTAATCGATCCTGCTGTACTCTAGATTTAAACAAATAATACTAAGTTTACAGTCAGAAAGCTAAAAAAAGTTACTCTCAGTAACCAATGTTGTTGTACACTTGTATTCTTAGATTATTTTCCATCTATAGGAATTTACTAATTTTAACATTCGTTTGATATATAAAAAGGGATAATTACAACAACTACCCCTGAAATTTAGGTTAATTACTGTTAAATGCAAGGAGTAATTGTAGTATTTTTTACAACTGTAAGAAGGGTGTTTAAAATATTTTTTCTTATCAGGGTAAAGTGTAATACAGAATCAAACCTCAAGTTTTTTTTTTTTTTTTTTTGTAATTTTAAAAAACTACAAGTTTTTTTTTCTTTTTGTAATTAACCCAAACCTCAAGGATAGTTTTTGCAATTATCCCTAGAAAAATACAAGCTTTCACGACTGTACGCATCGGTTTAGTCACGTATACGTGGTGTCTGCTTCGTAATCGTATTGCAACACATTATCTGCTTTTAGCTTACCCATAAGAAGTTATCAAGAAATCAATTTTGTGGTGCTGGTTCAGGGGGTCCTCTAGCTATCGGAATGCCACTACTTGAACGCGATCTAGGTTTCGCGTAGTCCACAAAAACAACACGCCCGTTAAGTGGCTGCAGCAAGCAGAACTTATGTTAAAATTTAGTTGAAAAGAACGGGGAAAAGAAAAAGAAACATGCACGCACACACACACACACCTTTCCATTCATTTCTGCAATCGCTTTCTCAGCTTCATCTTCAGATGCATAAGTGACAAATCCAAAACCCTTTGATCGATCTGATACTCTATCCATCACAATTGTAGCTGCCAAATCGAATTTAATAAAACCTCAAGTGTGTTGCAAATTGACTCGCAAATGAATTAAGGCTAAACTAGTGATGATAGATAATACACCTTCAATAACTTGACCGTATTGAGAAAATGCCTCAGACAATCCCTGTTCGTTGGTGTAAAATGAAAGTCCTGCAAAAGTTATCGAGTAGTATTATGATTTCAGCTGGCGAAGCATCAATAAGTTGTAATATTTCCAATTCCAATTGCAAAACAAGGAGGCAGCAAACTTATATTTCAGGAGCACGGTTGAAGATTTTGAAAAAAAAAAGATATAATAGGATTATATTTATCATATAAAGAAAGCAGTAAATATAGTAAACTATACAAGTAATAAGAAATAACATAAATTAGAAAAAGAAAAAAACAAATCGAGCTTAACTTAGTCAACCTGCCTCAGTGAATGAACAGAATGAACACAGCAGTATTATTCAGGAAAAAAATAAAATAAACACCAAATAGCTCACAAACTAGATATAGTTTTACCCTATTTTATATATACAGAATACATTACGGTTATGGTAATTGTGGAGGTGGGATATTTTAACTGTATCTGAATGAGAGACTTGAAAGATTCAAGTATTGTAAACATTTTGGTTCAGCTTTTATGACTGCCATGAAATTGTGATATCTTATGGGTAAGACGCGATAGTTGGGGCTAAAACGAGTCGGAGTGGGAAAACAAAGTTTTGGCATCTCAGTTTCTCACCTTTTGGGCGTGGGTGGGAAGGCATTGATTGGATTGCAGACGAATCGAGCCTGCTCAAAAGATTTTCAAGCTGACTCAAATAGTATTCGAAATTGAATCCCAAAACAACCGATTTGTATTCATTGGGTGTGTGAGCTTTAATTTAAGTTTAAGTTCTTTTGTCTTGCAGTTTTATATAAATGTAGAAATGCTATCACTGGAATTATAAATCAAAATTTGATTTGATATATCTATAACCTTCTTTTCAAATTACCTCATATTTGGGCTCTAGCTGACTCCCAGTAACATCTCATGGTTCTCACCTATCACCTCTCTCCAACATAACTCAAATTGTCGCAATATTAATACGGCAAACTCAATCATTCCCTGCTATTTACCCACTACAGTTGATATGAAGTGGAAAGAAATTGGGATGTCCATCTATTCCTCGAAAAGAGAGTAACTTTTCAGAATTATAATCAGCAAGAACTTCTAATTCATATGGATTTCTCGATATCATTAACAAATACCCAAATTTAAATTGCGCCAGGGAGTTTTCTCATGGAGCTAATGACACCTCAAAATACCAGATCAGGTGGTTGAGTCCTAAATATATGAAAATTAACCGCTAGTGAGTAGAAAAACTTAAACATGTTTAGCCAAGAGATATATGGATGAGATGGTTTGGATAGAAAGTTTCTCTTTGGATAACCAAAAGCTGAGTCTGCCGCGGAGGAGACCCCAATTTCAGCCAGATTTCACTTTCTCGTTAAGAACTCGATAGGCTTGAACTCGAGCTAGGGTTAGATGTATTTCAATTGAACTCGAGCTCAAGCACTAAATATTAGTTGATATTCAACTTGACTCAATTTGTTTGTACCTTTACTCCAGAGGAAAACCTGGACAACAACACCAGAAATTTACATGTATACAAGTCTATTTCATGCCATTTCTTTTATACTAAGAATTAAGATATATCTCTATACCTTTAACACAATTTTAGAATATTACTATCTCTGTCCAGTATTAACATAGATTGATCCTATAACAATCTACAGTTAATTCTCGCTCTGTATACTTCTGAAACATTATTAGTTTTGAAATTTTTTTTATCACACACGAGCTTTGACCATAGAGGTATTTCGTATAGCAACCATTGAACCACCCAACCTTTTCTTAAATTTGCTTTCATCACTTGAAAGCACTGTTCTAAAAATCTCCGCCCAGCCCCAAGAAGTCTCCACTTAGATGCTACACCCTTGTCCGCCTACGTTATTTTTCCCCCCAGGGCCCCGCCAAGCTCCGTCTAGGCCCTAGATCCCAGCCGACCGCCGACGAGCGCCTAACGCTTTTTAGAACACTACTTGAAAGACATTAAACAGAAAAATTAAAACAACTTCACAGCCACAGTGCTTTACTAGAACCTTAATAATATGTAATCATCGTATCAGAGAACTGTATTTCATAATTCCACAGTCATATACAAACACCCACGTAAATAAGCAAGTTTCAAGAAACTATAGCATAAACCCATCATAAACCCCAGACAGGAAAAAATATTGTACGAAAAAAGTAGGGAAAATAATAGTAAGTTACTAAGCAAATTATCCTGGAAATGTAAAACAAAAAATAAATTAATCGGAAATCCAATTTGCTCAATTTCTTGTCAGTTTTGAGGCACCTACCTCCGACGAAGAGCTTGGACGCTATGCCTCTGCAGGAAATGAAAAGTGCCGGAATTAGTGAAGACGATGTCAGAAAACCAGGGTTGGGTTTTGAGAGATGAGAAGAAAACATGACGTTCTTTGATAATTGTCTAAGGGCCGCCATGGTCTGATCACTCTGTGGACACAGAGAGACTCTTGGGATATATATCAGTGGTTTTAGGGTCCTTTGAAGTTTTATAAACAAGAATAGAGAGAGAGAGAGAGAGAGAGAGAGAGAGAGAGAGAGAAAATATTGATATATAAGAAAAAACTAGTTTTTTTCTTTATACTAACTTACTAAGGTTTCATGAGATATAAAATATATATTACACTGTCAACCCAAGAAATGGCCAAATTCAACATACGTTGATACGTGTCGAGGGAAAATTAAATTTGCGAGATGTATAACCACCGTAATTTGTGGGAGCAAAATAAGACGACTAAAAAGAACACAAAACAAATGAAAGCTAAGCACTCCTAAGAGACTAAACCACTCCAAAAGGAAGACTAAGTCACTCTTGAGGGAGACCCAACTCGAACAAATCCCAGACGAGCTATATCACGCACCGCAAAGAGTAAAATCTTGGCCAAATTTTCTACAAGTTTGCAAATCAACCGGGAAAATAAAGACTCAAAACAAAAATACAACAACATAACTAAAAAACGAGAATAAAACAAGTTTTTTTTTTTACTAGGTCCAATAAAACTTGAACTGTTCGTTGGTTGCCAAGCCCACGACAGTTCCAACTTAAGGTACTCACTGGGCTTGGTGGGTCTGGCAACCAGAGCCCACCATCTTTGAAATTTTTTGGTCCTTTGACCCAAAAGGAAAAGCCAAAATATGTGCCTCCAACCCATTTCCCACTTCCTTTGATATAGTACAATTCTTCACACGCCTCATCTTGTACTCACCTTTTACTAGTGTCAATTTATTATTCACATCCACTACACCATGTCCCCTATGTGAGCAATCAGAAAAAGGGGGAATATCTTCTTGGAAAACCACCATTCCACTACCCCCACTCACACTATGAATATTCCCTTGAAACAAGGATTTTTCTTTTCCCTTTTTTACGGCTTTCGATTTTTGAGGCCCAAGATTAGGATTAGCTGGTTCTGTGTAGGAATCTACACCCGCACCACGAGGTTGACCGGAAAACTCGATTGGAGCGGAGGTGCGCAACCACTGTGAGTCGTCATGAGATAATTGTTTTCGTGGTGGAGCTTTCAACCACGTACCGTATGCCCTCTCGTCTTTACTCTCTGGGTTGTTGAATAAATCCATGCAGAATTTATCAGAGTGACCAAGCAAACCACAATAAAAGCAAAACACGGGTAGGCGTTCATACTTAAAGTTGATCCAGACCCAGTCTCCGCCCGGCATCTTCAACTTCATACGTCATTTGAGTGGGTTTCGAACATTGTAGGTCCCAGGGGTGTGAGTGTAAGGTTTAGAAGGGGGTTGAATAAACCTTACCAACTTTTCAATTTAGTCCTTTTAAATATTGAGTTAATCTTGTGGAAAGTCTTGATGGACAACTAAGTTAGTTAATCAAGTAGAGTTAGTCACTCAACAGACTCGGAAATTTGTTGATAGAATAACTCAACTGTTTTGACTAAAGACTTAACTCGATTGTGATTTGTTTTATTGGAAGACTTAACACCCTTGAATTTGGTTAAGTTTGTTTTAATACTTGGTTTTAGCACACAGTTGATTATCAATTGGATAGCAAATTTATCGCCAGATATAACAATAAGATGCAGAATTTAAAGTGCTGAAATGTAAATAACACAATAGGATTTTATAGAGGTTCGAAGATGGGGTAATTCTTCTACTCCTCTCTTCTCCAACTCCTGGAGGAATCCACTAAGTATTGATCAGTATACAGAGTGGTTAATGATCCGGATACAAGTATTGATCACACGGTGACTTGATCCTTTGGGACTCGGTTGGAGATGCCTTGGTCACTCGGTGGCTTCTCGACGACTCGAAGCTTCTTCACAGTATGCTTTGCTCTTCTGACCACCCACTTGCTCAAGCTTCTTGGATTTGATCACGAAGCCCTCCAAAAACTTGAGACTGGTTCGACCTTGAACCTTCCTACAATCCTCCGTGGAATGTAGACCCCTTGATTCTTCAAAAGTTTCCTCTTCAACTGATTGAAGTTATCTTTCCTTCATAGGTGAGTGTTGGATTGATTTTTTTCGTAGTGTAGGCTTGAGGATTGATCTTGAATGACTTGAGAATGTTTTTAGGTTACTGAGTTCAAATATTTGCTTGAATGTTCGTGGTTGGGTTGTCAAGGTAACCTTTTCTCAAATAAACTCCTCGGCCTTTTATAGTGTTCTTTTGAAAATTTGCCCGTTGAAGAGATAGGCTTATTTTCAAAAGATACTTGTGGTCGTTGGCTTGTCTTGTTGATGGACAACTAAGTTAGTTAATCGAGTAGAGTTAGTCACTCACAGACTGATCGAGTGTTGATAGAATAACTGTTGTTTTGACTAAAGACTTAACTCGATTGTGATTTGTTTTTATTGGAAGACTTAACACCCTTGAATTTGGTTAAGTTTGTTTTAATACTTGGTTTTAGCACACGAGTTGATTATCAATTGGATAGCAAATTTATCAACAGATATAACAATAAGATGCAAAATTTAAAGTCTTTGAAATGTAAATAACACAATAGGATTTTATAGAGGTTCGAAGATGGGGTAATTCTTACTCCTCTCTTCTCCAACTCCTGGAGGAATCCACTAAGTATTGATTAGTATACGAGTGGTTAACATCCCGGATACAAGTATTGATCACACAGTGACTTGATCCTTTGGGACTCGATCCGGAGATGCTTGGTCACTCACTCGGTGGCTTCTGACGACTCGGCTTCTTCACAGGCATTTTTGCTTGCTACTACTGACCCACTTGCTCAAGCTTCTTGGATTTGATCACGAAGCCCTCCAAAACTTGAGACTGGTTTGACCTTGAACCTTCCTACAATCCTCCATGGAATGTAGACCCCTTGATTCTTCAAAAGTTTCCTCTTCAACTGATTGAAGTTATCTTTCCTTCATAGGTGAGTGTTGGATTGATTTTCTTCGTAGTGTAGGCTTGAGGATTGATCTTGAATGACTTGAGAATGTTTTTAGGTTACAGTTCAAATATTTGCTTGAATGTTCGTGGTTCAGGTTGTCAAGGTAACCTTTTCTCAAATAAACTCCTCAGCCTTTTATAGTGTTCTTTTGAAAATTTGCCCGTTGAAGAGATAGGCTTATTTTCAAAAGACACTTGTGGTCGTTGGCTTGTCTTGTTGCAGTCCTTGGAATTTACGTTTCCTCGTATGAACGATTCTTGACTTTTCGAGTTCGACATGGTGCATAGCTTCCCATTGGTTTATTCCTTTTGCACGCTTCGAACTGAGCACTTCAAGAAAGGTAGTAGGGAGGTATTACTTGTTTAAGTAATTCTCTTGATTTACGCAGGCAACGGATCTCTTTCGATTATCTCGACTTGACCGCATTTTCTTGCCTTCCCATGTGACTTAGATTGACTTCCAATCATTGGATGACTCTTCCGTCACTTCAACTTGAGACTTGGCTATCTTGAGTTGACTTGACCGATACTTTCTTGAGCCGCATCTTGATCGAGTTCCGTCTTTTTTCTTTGCTTTGCCATACTCAGTGCCTCGCAATGAGTTTTCCTTACGGTCTCGGTTGTCTTCTTGCATGCTTAGGCATAGCCGGCTTAACTCGATTCGACCAACCCTATCTATTACAATGCGGTTTACAAGAAAAATGGGGTGCCAACATCCTATTCTAAGTTTTACATGGCATTCATCAAAATCTACAAAATAATTTCCCAACAATTTCCCCTTTTTGATGATGCCAAAACTTAAAACATCCATACAATTATTTAAAAGCAAAGATACATATGAGACAAATTTAGAACCACGAGAATGTATGTTTAGAATCGATCTTTTATTGATCATAACATCCTTGTTCTTTACATAGTTTTACAGAGTGTATCGAGCTTAAGTCCAAAAAATGTATCGAGCTTAAACGGAGCTTAGACTAACCATGTTGTTCTATATCTACTCACGTCTTAAATTGCATAATTTTATTCAATGTCTGGAAGACTTACATAAAGTGTATTGATGGCTCAAAAGCTACTCTAGAAAACCATAGGCAAGTGCACCTATCGTTTTGTAGTATAGATTATTGAGTACCGAGTGTCATTCCCACGAGGATTATAAGTTCTAATAATTACCGTCTTTTTGTTATTTAATCTAGCAATTTTCAGAGTTTTGTTTGTTTAATGAAAATGAAAAATAGAGAATTTTAAAATAATTGCAACTTACAAAAGATCAAATAAAAATAGATTGTAGAATTAAGAAATCAAGAGCTAGAAATGTGTTTGAATGTAAATCCCTCTAGAATGTTTTTGTGATTTAACAAGATAAAAATACAACCATAATCCCTTAGCAAAAACCAACCTCTTTTAGTAAAATCTCATGTTTCATGGACCGTAGAAATTCGATTTAAGTTAAACCTCTATCGAGCACGAATAACTTCTAATCTCAAGTTGATTAATCGAAATCTCTTTCTAGTTAAAACCCCAAGACAAAGATTATAACGATTTGTGAATTCCCATATTAGGTTTGACCCTAATCCGGAAGATTTATGTCGCCCTATATCTAGGATTGCATGCAACTCTTTTCACTTATATAGGTTCTATTTCACCATGAATCTCGATTTCCGGATGAAAAATAAACTTCAAATCAATATTGCGCATATACCAATTTGAATGAATAAAGCATAATATAAGTGAATCACACAAAACATGAAGATTTTATTAAAAACATACAAACCTTATTCACAAATTCATTCTAGAGTTCATTACATTCAAACACTAGAAATTTAGCTACACATGGCTTTGTCAAAAGAGTATACTACACAAGAAGATATGAATAAAATGAACATGGTGTACTTAGCTCTTATTCAAGACCAATACAAGACTTCCTCCTTGGTTGATTGCAATGATGTTGAGCTCCAAGCCTTCTCCTCTATTGCTCTTCAACTTCCAATTCTACCTCTCTTTTATCCTCTCAATGTATTTTTCTTTGAAACTTAGAATATACAATTAATCTCTCTATCAATGAATACTACATGAATTATATATCTTTCCCAACTCAAACTCTTGGCTTTTATAGGTACCATCTTTGTGAAAGAACACATCAATAATGCTAACAAATGCTCCACTTCCATGGTTGTTGGTTGAATCATTGTGTGCACATTCATGGTTGAGTTGGTTGAATCATTGTGTCCAAATGACAATTGAGGGAATAATAGAGTTTGGTGCATCAAAATGAGGTGTAAAGGAAAGTCTCCATAATTTCCGCCAAAGAAAAACCAAGCCGGGACGAAAAGCACGCCGTGCTTTCAAAGCACGGCCAGGCCGTGTTCGCGGATTTTTTCCGAACACGGCCGTGCTTCAAAAAGCACGGCCTGGCCGTGTTTGGTACGTTTTGGCGAAAATTTGCTCGGTTTTGGCTCCTCAAAAGCACGGTCGTGTTTAAAAACACACCCCTGCGTGTTTGTGAAAAAGGCCCAAATGACGCATTTAGCTTGGGATTTTGAGTGTTTTGCATCAAAAAACCCCGGGTATGTTTTGACATGAAACCATGGCCCAAAATTCACCAAAAAGCGACTCCAAATCATCAATCTACATCAATAAAAGCACCTCGGAGTAATGTGAACTATGTACAATCAAAAATTTATGAAACTAACAATAAAATAACTCAAATCATACTTAAATATACACAAAAAACATGTATAAAAAGACCTTATCATGTATTTACATAGTAAAATACATGAAGGGGTGGACAAAGAACACTTCATCTCCTTCACGCTCCTTCTTTTATCTTCTTCTTGACTCATCATCTTGACCTTTTCCTTTTCTTCTCATCTTGATTGCCTTCTTTTTCTCATACGCCTAAAGGGCAGCTTCATCTCTTCTTAGTCTTTCTTGTCTTTCCTCCCATAGCTGAGTTTGTCTTTTATTTTTTCTTCAATTCTCTTCACATACTCAAAGCATTGTTCTTAGCCACTTGCATTGGCTACTTCGTCAAATCCGGCCCAATAGATCCCTCCTTTCTTGCCGGATCTATGTACTCAATGTTTTTAGGCGAGTTCCCAGTCCGAAACCTCTTCCTCCACCACTTGTTTCTTCATCCGCCTTTGGGCGTGTATTATCTTGGGGCCTTCTTTTTCCCGGTGAGTGACTATCGAGTGACCAGAGAGAGGACCGGTGGTTTCTTTGCTGTCGGCTTCTTCACATAGTGTGAGACCTTTTTCCGGTACAAATCCTAGAGCTTGAGCCATGGACATGTTTGCGAAGTAACCTTCGAGATGCGAGCGTCTTAAATTCATCACAGATCTTGGCTCGATTCCGACATCCGAAATGGCATAGGTGTGTCTCGCCTCATTGGAATGCCTCCATGTTGTTTCGAATATCCATAACTCGAGCATTCATTCTTCCTTCCACTTCATCCATCCCTCGCTTCAATGTCTTTCTCTTTTCGACCATTGGTGCAGAGTGTTGGAGTGGCGAGTCATTGGGAGTTTCTTTGATAATATCACGTGTGTGACAAGACCTTGTTGGGGGTTTTGCAATCATCAAGGTCACATCTTTCGAGCCTTCCCCCTCACGAGACTTCCCTTTCTTTTCTCTTATTCGCATGTTTGTCTTTCCCTTCATGCTTCCTGCTTCCTCCTTCTCGACGAGATCCCTTCGCCTTTAGGTATTCCTCTTCCCCTTTTTGGCATCATCAAATGAGAGAGGAACCCCTGGAAACAAGCTAGCAAGCAAGAAGTCGAAGTCTGGCGATAGTTGAGTTCTCGCTTTCGAATCTGCAGCGAGTAAGTGCGCACGAAACTCGGAGCGAGTGGCGTTGGATTCACCTGCTACCAACTTCATCTCGGCCATGAGGAGACCGAATTTTCGATCCATATTCTCTTCCACACGCAGAGCTCGTTTTATTATGTTCACGCAGCAGTTTTATCTCGTAGTATGAGATTCATGCATTTGTTCAATGTGTTCTTGCAATTTTGTCTTTGCATCGCATTCTCATTTCGCGGACCAACAACTTGTTAAACAAAGTTCAAATATCGAGCTTGTTCCACACGCATTGTTTTTTCTTGTTGCCTTTGTAAGTCTAAGCGACTACGATAATCTAGAGGGGGTGAATAGATTATCTCCATCTTTTCGATTTCGCCCTCTTTTTATAATCGAATGCTCAAACAAAATAATAAAGGTGCGGAATGTAAACAACACACGTCGATTTAAAGAGGTTCAACCCACCTAGGGCCTAATCTCTACCACCCCAAAGATATCAGGGATGGATTTCAAAAAGAAAAAGAATTTTATTAATTACCAAAATTAATACAAATTCAACTTACAACACCTTGAAGAGCACCACACTCTACTTCAACACCACCTTTGAGATTACCACAATCTCACTTGAAGATTACCACAATCTCCAACGGCACCTTGTGAAGATTACCACAATCTTCAACCTTGAAGAACTCAAAATTCTTCAACACCTCAACAAGAAGATTACCACAATCTTCTCACACCTAACACCTAGATCACCCAAGTGTGTTCTTACCACAAGAACACTCACAAGGATATCTTGTGTTGAATGATAACCCAAAAATTCAAGATTACAACTCGATAATGAATTATACAATTGAGGTGTAATCAAGAATAGCCTAGACCTCAAGGATGTGAAAGTGAATAGCTAGGCAAATTACAACAAGAAATAAGACAAATGTAAGAACAAGTGTATTCTTGAGTGTATCTTGTTGTGTTGTAATTTTCTCTCTTATTATGTTGCTTCAATTCTTCCTCTATTTATAGAAGATGTCTTGTACATGATAGGCTCCTCTTGGGGACATGAATTGTAAAAAATTGCAAGACAATTGAAGAAAAGAGCTGTTAGAAATCAATCCCACAAATTAAGGAGAAGATGTCTCACTTGACAACGGTTACATTTTTTTTGTCAAACTTAAGGGCGACCGGTCACGCACAAATAGACGTTTGAAAATGAGAATACATATTTACACGCAGGCGACCGGTCGACGTAGGGTTCGACCGGTCGTCCCTTACTTCAACCGGTCGCACAACTTCAAAAAACGAAGGGCAAATGTTCTGCTTTCAATTTTTGCTTTCTGTGCACGGCCGCCCGAGGGGTCGACTGGCGACGCACTGCCGGTTGCCCTATAGGGCGACGGTTGCCTGACCATTTTCTCGCAAACATGAAGTTTTTTGTTTTCCTCAACTTCAGTGCACGGGTTGCCCTATACGGCGAGGTTGACCTCAAAACAAAAGTGTTATCCAATTTTATATCGAAAATAAACTTCAAGAAATACTCGAAAAATAGTGAAAATATTTTAGATCGATCGGGAGTATTAGGACAACAATTAGAAACATTGTTTTGAAGTATAAACATAAAATCATTAGAAGTGTTTTCCAATTTTATCCGAAATAAAACTTGAAGAAAAATACTCAGGAAAATATTAAAACCATTTTAAATCATTTAGGAGTATTTGGACAACCTTTAAAAACATTGTTTTGGTGTAAAATCAAAATCATCAAAATCATGATAAAACCATTTATCAAACAATCTCCCCTTTTTGATGATTACAAACCAAAATAATTTTAACGAGGTCGATTTTGAAAACAAAACAATTCTTACCGGTTAAAGGAACTATCCGTTGTGAGCGACAACATTCCATGCAATAAAAACACAAGGATGGGAGTAGAGATATTCAAACACATATAGCAAATGCTCCCCTATCAACATGCACAACAAGAGTTATATAGAAGCAACTTAAACATAAGCTAAAATATTAGCTTTTCGATATTGAGCTTAAGTATCAATAACTTAAAAGCTCCCCTGTCAAAGATACATCATTAGAACCGTATATAAGTCCATACTATAACCAAAGGACCATGATTCATACATAACCATAATGCACCAAGTGGACTAAATATGATCCACAACTTATGGCTTTATGAAGCCATAACTTATAGCTTCTTTTCGTTAAGCTTATCTTAGCTTTTATGAGCTAATGAGCTTATAACCTGTTTCTCCCCTTTGGAATCATCAAAAAGAATGTTAGCACGATAAATACATCATATATTCTTATCAAAGTGAGCAAGTAAACCGATGTATCGAGCCATTTGAACATTGAAGCTTTTAAACCACATAGAAGAGTCGAATCATACGACTTGTAGAAGCTTATGAAAAATCATTTGATTTGCAAAAACATGATCTCTATAAATATATGAGACTTTTGAAATCGAGTGAGTCATGTAGGTGATGAATTTTTCATTGAAACGTTTTATCGAACACTTGGTGGGCGTCAAAAATAGAAAAAGTTATATATAGCCCTTGTAAATGATATCGAGGCCACGTTTTTCATCACCAAATACAATTTAACAAATATCATTCATCAACAATCAATAAGCTCATCACAAACATATATGAATTACATCAAGAAAAATACATATAAGCCACAAACTCGGGGTTCAACCCATTTGAGCTAAAGATAGTGAAATTCTTACCATTCAATCGGTAAAGACGAGCAATGATGATGATAGTCGAGCTAGATAATCCCCAAAATATATAATTCATGCATCAAAAACTCATTTGAAGTGAATTGTGTGTGAAATTTGCAAAGGGGACGAAAAATGGCCAAAATGTGTCAAAGTGACGAATCTTCAAGACAGAACCATTTTAATCCAAATTATAGCCTAGGGCGAGTCGGCCGACGTTGAGGGCGTAGGTTGCCCTCAACCCTTTCCCATTTCACTGCGTCAGTTTTTTCCAAAATCCGAATTTTCAACCAAAAATCCGATTTTTCGCCCCTAAGTTTTAAAATCGTGCAAAATGCAAACGTAGACCTCATTCAATAAACATTATGTCATAATCAAGCTCGAAATGAGGTAAAATACTCGGCGATTAACGATCAAAAAGTCCACGAGTTATCCTTGAGATTTTAATTAAACACATCTCAAGTTTTTATTAAAAACGCAATCCCTTAGAAAAAATTTGAATCTCAATATGTTTAGTTCGATTATGACGAACCATATTTTCATAAATTGTAAACACCGAACTTGTTATCCCGAAAAAATAAGAACGTTTTAATACTTTGGATATACAAGTCATAAGAAGAAGTGCCTTTCAAATATTTGAAAATTTCTTTTAACGGCACTTTAATGAGATTCGTTGGGATATTTTTTAAGTTGAGCATATAGACATAAGGCATATGGAATGTCGAGTCTATAGGAATAATACAAGAAAACATACCTCGAATTTATTTGTCAACCGACATGCCTTTCTCAACCTTTGTCAATCTTTTCATTGGTAGTCATAGAGGTTGAGATGATTCTTCCTTCTTCAATGCCTAACTCCTTCAAGAGTTCTTTTGAAGTATAAGCATCTAGTTGGCATTGAATAATTTGAAGTCAAGCAAGAAATTGAGCTCCCCCTTCATGCTCATTTCAAGTACACCTTGCATCAACTTGGAGAAATATCTTGCACAAATATTCATTAGTAGTACCAAAAATATTCTCATAAATATGCACAAGTAAACAATCTTGCCCTTTTTCAAAAACAAAGAGAGTAGTATCAACTTTACCTCTTGTAAAATCATTTAGCAAAAATATCTAAGTCTATCATACCATACATGGGGTACTTGTTTGAAACCATACAAGGCCTTTTATAAAGATCATTTGGCCTAGAAAAATTTAAACCCCGGAGGTTGTTTTACATAGACTCTTACTAGAATAAAGCCATTTAGAAAATAGGATTAAACATCCAATTGGTAAAGCTTGAAATTTTCTTAAAACAAGAATGGGCAAGTAAAATGCAAATAGCTACTAAATGTGCTATGAGTGCAAATGTTACATCAAAATCAATTACCTTCTTCTTGAAAATACCTTCGAGCTACTAACCTCGCCTTAGTTCGACCAATGTTGCCTTGGTCATCGAGTTTGTTAGGAATACCTTTTTTTTCTTCTTCATCACTATCATCATAGGGCATCCAATTGATCTAAGGTGTTCATAATAGAACATTTACATCCAAATATTTGGAGTACTTCATTTCTCATCTACACAACTTAACAAACTCATTAACGGCATCGCTTATATAAGTAAGAAAAAATAGCCCAAGTGTAAAAACATGCCTCAATCACAAAATATCTTGCATAAGAGCATAGTAGACATAGACACTATATAGACCATGAAGCAAGAAACACATACTATGCATTTAGAATATCATCAAGAGTCTAATAAATCATGCAAGTTCAAATAAGCTTAAGAAATCTATAAAAGGTCTCTTTTGAATTTAGAAAATCCTCTTAATGGCACTTGTATGAAATACTATGAAAAACAAGCACATAGGCACATGGCAATACATATATCGAGTCTATAAGAGTAAGAAAAACACAAGTAAACGTACCTCGATAATTAATGCATTTCTTGACAAATAATGACGTAAATGGCCATTTGTGAAAATATGTAAATCCTACACAATTCTTAAAACAAATCTAGCACAAATCATAATGATAAAAGTGTAGGCTAAGAGATATCACAAGTAAGCTCATGCCATAAAAATCTATAAAAGATGATAACACACTTTAGTCTACAAAAATGCACAAGAGTTTTAAAAACATCATATAAGGTCTTTTTTTCAAAAATATTTTAAAAGCACAAGTATATATTGAAGACCTTAATTAAAAATAAATATTTGAAAACTCATTTTGCAATTAAGACACAAATAAAAGCATGCATAAAAACAAAATAAAATGCATATTTAAATAGAGAGATACGGGTTACCAATTACGCCATTTCCATGGGTTGTGTCGTTCCCATTGTTGATGATATCTTCCCCTTGAGAAGTCACTTTGTTGATGATGACTTCTTTGATTGCTCCATTTCCAAGGTTTGTTGCTTTCCCATTGTTGAAAGTCTCTTCTTCTTTGAAAATCATCTTGTTGATGATGTCTTTGCCATTTCAAGGATTGTGTTCTTCCCATTTTTGATTATATCCTTTTCTTGAAATTGGCTTTGTCGAAAATAGTTTCTCCTTCTTTGATCAAATGAAACGGTCATTTGATGTTTTCTTGGCGGTATAAATTTTCTTCGATCATTATTTCACGGGTACCTAATATGACATTGTTTTGTGGTACCTCATGTGTTTTGGGTCCTTTGGGATTAGTCTTGAGACTTTTAGGTCTCCAACAATAATTAGAGCTATTTCTAGCCCGACAAGTATTTACCGTATGACCCTTTTTACCGTAATAAAAGCATGTAATAATTCTAGGAGCATAATGACCAACGTCTTCTTAGAGACTTGATTCTTTTTCATGTGATTGACACCCTTAGGCTTATGATCAAGTTCTAGTTTGAATTATCACAACAATATTGGTTATTCTATCGGTACTCAAGTTGGATTTAGATAAATCATTTTTCAAGCAATTTATATCCTCAACAAGAGTACTATTTTCTTTCTCAAGGTTTCTAACCTTGTCAAGAGTGGTGGTGTGAGCACATGATAGTGATTCATAGGAAGTAAATAAACCATCCTTATCATTTTTCAAAACAATGAATTCCTTTTTCAAATTTTTGTATTTAACAAGTAAGTTTTGGAATTCATCTTGTAGCTCATCATAATCATTTTGTAAATCGCTATATTCATTTTGCAATTCATGGTCATAAGTAGAGGGTTTAGAACTTACCTCGTTTTCTTCTTCGATGCCAATGAGGCATTGTTCAACTTGTTCATCATGGGAGGTTGTAGAAGGCTTATCCCATGTTGTTGGATTTGATGTTGTATCCATTTGTGAAGTAGATGCTTTTGAGTTGCTCTTTTCATTTGCATATACTTCATAGATGGCTTCTAATTTTTGCCATACTTCATGTGCCGATTTTATTCCTACAATATGTTCATATTCCAATTTAGTAAATGAACAATACAAAATATTGAGAGCTTTACCGTTTAAGGAGATGATTTTTTTCTTCTTCATCATTGAGTTTTTGAAGCCTTTTGAGGTGTGTGGTGTATCTTTCATCGGAATGGATTCTCCGTTTATGACGGTGTTCCAAATGTCGAACCCGCAACCTTGTAAGTAGCAATCCATTCTTTCTTTCCAAAATATAAAATTTTTGGAATCAAACCGAGGTGGCTTGGTGGTGGAGGTGCTTAGGAAAAATGAGCTTCGTTCAGTAGCCGACGATCGTTTCTCTTTACTCGCGATGTGAAAAGAGCTTGCCAAAGAGTTTGGCTCGATACCACTTGTAAGTCCAGCGACTACGATAATCTAGAGGGGGTGAATTGATTATCTCCATCTTTTCGATTTCGCCCTCTTTTTATAATCGAATGCTCAAACAAAATAATAAAGGTGCGGAATGTAAACAACACACGCCGATTTAAAGAGGTTCAACCCACCTAGGGCCTAATCCTCTACCACCCCAAAGATATCAGGGATGGATTTCAAAAAGAAAAAGAATTTTATTAATTACCAAAATTAATACAAATTCAACTTACAACACCTTGAAGAGCACCACACTCTACTTCAACACCACCTTTGAGATTACCACAATCTCACTTGAAGATTACCACAATCTCCAACGGCACCTTGTGAAGATTACCACAATCTTCAACCTTGAAGAACACCAAATTCTTCAACACCTCAACAAGAAGATTACCACAATCTTCTCACACCTAACACCTAGATCACCCAAGTGTGTTCTTACCACAAGAACACTCACAAGGATATCTTGTGTTGAATGATAACCCAAAAATTCAAGATTACAACTCGATAATGAATTATACAATTGAGTGCAGGTGTAATCAAGAATAGCCTAGACCTCGAGGATGTGAAAGTGAATAGCTAGGCAAATTACAACAAGAAATAAGACAATGTAAGAACAAGTTTATTCTTGAGTGTATCTTGTTGTGTTGTAATTTTCTCTCTTATTATGTTGCTTCAATTCTTCCTCTATTTATAGAAGATGTCTTGTATCCGAAATAAAACTTGAAGAAAAATACTCGGAAAATATTAAAACCATTTTAAATCATTTAGGAGTATTTGGACAACCTTTAAAAACATTGTTTTGGTGTAAAATCAAAATCATCAAAATCATGATAAAACCATTTATCAAAAGACCACCACTCCCGGATATCGACTATGATGCCTCTCAAATCGGTGAGGTGAGGTTGGCATCCCCGTTATCCACCTCATGTCCAGTGAGGCCTGGTGCCTCTCCATCCGTTCAATCTCAAGCAAATAGGGCTTTGAACACCTCCCGAACTTGTTTGCTTCCTCTGTTTTCACTTGACGGCCAGCGTGGTCAAAGTCATAGTCACCGAACAATGATGTCCGATGGAATAACAGATCAGTCCGGGAAGCACTCGCGATCTCTAGTTGACTCTTCGGGAGGTCGTACTTCCAGAGAGAAGGAAATGATTCTATGAAAGAATCATCATGTGCAACCGAATTTGTTCAATTATAAGCGGTGCTCGTGAAGTTCCTTGTGGAGTAGAACTTCATTCGACTTGGGGAGCCCGAGCAGGTGGACTCTGTTTGTTTGGGGTCATTGTGAAGTCGACCCGACTGCCTTTGAGCCTCACTATCTCACCGAGTTTCGTCGGTCTCAATTTGGTTTTTCCAAATGAGTTGATGGTCCTCGGCCTTATCGAAGCGTCATCGGACGATGATGAGATTTCCATGGGTGGCTCAACATCAAAGGTGAAAGTTTGGCGAGTAGTCTTGAGGTCGACTTACTCGTGGTTGGAACATCCTCGGCTAAGTCTTTGGGATCATCACAGGGGATGACTCACTTCATCGTCTCCTTCCGATCCCGTAAAGGTTACATCGGGATTATCCTGGGAATCATGAAGAGCACTTATCTCCTTTTCTCGATGGATCAATGATAGCAGGAGGGATGTTCTCAGGCTTCGTTTCTCTACCCGGGAAGTCTCAACCTCCCGTTGGCCTTCATTACCTCCCCGTAGGTCTCAACTCGCATAGCGTGAGGCCTTGGACATCCCTTTCGACAAGATTCTGGTTTTGTCTTAGGGTCTTCGAGGTGGCATCCATTGAGTCTCAACTCCATGGATTGCACTTTCATCGCCAGTATTAACTCCCGGCGATTCCTTCCTCGTGCCTCGATCGCATCGTAGCGTCATTAGCCTGCAGGAAGCGATTGACACTTCGAGATGAGACGATCACAACCGCCTTCGCCGTCATGACAACTTGTCTTTGTGTATTCTCGTGATTGATCCTTCTCCACTTTGCCTCCTAGATTCATTGTGGAGTCACCGCAGCACCTCCGACCTTGCCTGCGGTGGAGGGAGTTTCCCCCTCCTAGCATACCACCGAGTGACTTGGAATGGGGTCACTCATCTCCGGACTCCCGATCGTTCCCACCGAGTATTCAGTAGTTGGGCAAAGGTGGTAAGACACCTTCATTAGGGGTTGGCTTGACTTGGGTCCCCAAACTCCCGGTTCATCGCCGGTTCCTTAATACCTTCCTCTCGAATGAGCTGGGAAGTGGTGGCGGAAGAAAGAACGGTGGCAATATGCTACACCACTCCCATTGGGTCTATTTCATTTTGTGATTTGGAGGAATCTCTGGTCCCTCCATCATTCTTTGCTCATGAAGGATTCTCGGACTCTTGCATTGCTTGCCGCATTTGCAACTCTTCCGTGGCGAACAGGGTCAGATCCTCATCACTTTACGATAGGACATCAAGGTGAGGGTGTGTATGATCGGTGGTGCCGGAGAGGGCAGATGTTGGCCTTCTCACGTGCCTCTGCGTCCTCACCGCTTTAGCCGTTTATTTTCTTTTCGAATCTGCAGATATTGATGCAATTATCCTCATCAAGGGCTTGCAAAGACGCGGTCCACCCTAAGAAAAACGAAGAGTTCTTCTTCCTCAAAGAATGAACTCGGATTTTTAAATTGTACTTTGGATAGGCTCAACTTCCATTTTCTCCACTCTCGCAGACGATTTTGGATGTTTGGATACAATGGAGAGTACATGATGACATCGTCTTCTTCATTCTCTTCTTGCCGCCCTCGTTTCCGGGGATTAAGGGTAGCAGACTTCACCGCTCAACATCCTCGGTGGCCTCTTTACGGTGGAGAAACAACCCCGTCAATGGTGATTGGATTGCCTCGGCCCATTCTTTGTTCCTCGGTTGTTCTCGTCTACAACTGGTCTTCGAGTTGCCTATCTTTGATCGGCCTCGCCCAGACTTGGCCGTTTCATCAATCACTCGAGACTCTACTTCTCCAAAGTAGTCTCGGTATCTTTTCCAACCGAGTGACAGACTAATTGTCTTCTCAAGCTCGGAGAGCTTGGAAAGTCTTCTTCTTCTCTTTGTTTTTACCAAAGGGATATCCGCCCACTTCCTCCGGTTCATTGAAGGTGAATGCCTTCGCAGTGTCTTAGAGGTAGGCGACTTCCTTGTTGTGTGGTCCTCTTCTTCTTGATCACGGGAGAAGGGATTAATGGTTCCTTCTCCATTGCGATCGCAGGGACGGAGACATGGTGCGGGGTAGGTGACTCACCAGGAGCGAGGAGCGATTTCTTTTTCTTTCTTTGCAGAGCAACTTGATCTTCTTAGCGATTGCGGGGAGCGACCTTTTTCTTTGGAGGAGGGAAATAGATGTATCTTGAGTGGTCGGTGATTCCCCTCACTCGTATCGCCTCTCTTAGCGTAGGCTCTCTTCGTGCGCCGAGAGAGGTTTGATCGAACATCCTCTTGTTTACATGGAACGCCTTTCCATGTCGAAGAGGGACTCCTTTTACCTCCATTAGTCGGCCAATCACTGTGTCGTATCAGGGAACCTCCAAACGCGTTCCATCCTCCTTGAAGGATTTGTTCCCAACGTTCGCGGCAGAGTGCATTGTAGACAAACTCAGCCCGATTCACTTTCCGTTCTTCAATGATCGCGGCCATTACGATCAACTTTGCTTTGGGACCGGTGGTCAAAGCCGCCAAATTTGATGTCTATGCATTTGGCAACGATGTCCATCAATTTGTGGTAGTCCTCCTTGATAGCCTTTTATTAGTTGTGTAGACTACTTTTTCAAAGATAGTCGGACTTGGCTACTTCCTTCCAAGCAAGAGTCGGTCAACATTAGCTTCATTGATTTCCAACATTCCTTCCGCGGCAGAACAAGCGGTGTTATGCCAAATCCTTGGCGTAATGATGAACTCCTTTCCATGAACAGAGGACTTGATGCCTCATCGTGAACCTCGGCATTCACGAGAATCGTGTGACCTCTTCCACATAGGTCATCGGAAACTCCAACGTCGAAACGGTTTTAGCCAGGCGTTTCCAATTTCTCAAAGAATCTTCTTCACTAGTCGTCGTCGGACCCTGTTTCACCATACCATCGAAATCCACAAGAGACCCGGTGTGGATTTGCTTTCCTAGCTTGACAAAATCATGAGTGGATGCCATTTCTCAATATTTTACCGAACGAAACTTTGGAGAATGATCCGAGGATTGAAAGGGTTTTGAGAGAAAATTTTGCTTTTGCTTTCGAGAGAGAGATGAACAGTTTTTGGTAAAGTGTGAGAGAAAGCAGACAAAAATGGTTTAAGTATGGTTCATGAAAGGGGCGTGCGGGTGGTTTTTGAAATGTGATCAAAATAAACGGCTTAGATCTTGCACGCCGATTTGCATTTAATGTCTCATATTTAATGCGGCAAAAGATTTATATCCAATCATAAGCTTGGTGTGCAGGTTTTGCTGTACACGTCATAATTATCCGACGTCATTCTTAAAAACATTCCCGCTTAGTAAAAACGATTGCGTTTTGTCACTTTGCTCATAAATGACTCGGCTTGCCCTTAGCCGATTTAACTCTTCTTTCCTCGCATGTAAATACTCACCGTCGCCTAATTGATGATGATTGTCTTTCCGACACGGCTAATTCACTTAGTTGATTTGAGAGTTCACTCTTTTTCCCTTTTCGTGTTTCATTTCTTTTCTTTGAGTCTTCGAGTGTGAGTGTCAACTCAATTAATCTTAACTCATGCTTGATTTCTTCAAATCTTGACTCACTTAATGGTTTTGTGAATATGTCCCAACTGTTTATCGGTTGAAATATATTCCAAGGTGATGTCCTTCTTTTCAACATGATCTCTTATGAAGTGATATCGACATCGATATGCTTTGTTCTTGAGTGCAACACAGGATTTTGAGTGATTACAATTGCACATGTGTTATCACACATGATTGGAATTTCCTTTTCTTCAACTTCATAGTCTCTTAGTTGTTGTCTCATCCATAAGACTTGGGCAACAATAATTTGCTGCGCCTATGTATTCTCGTCATTTTGTGGAGGTAGCTATTGAATTTTGCTTCTTGCTAAACTAGGAAATCAGCCTTATTTCCAAGCATTTGACATGTGCCGAGGTACTCTTCATGTCAACTCTACATCCAAAGATAGTGAGTCCGAGTAACTAATTAGCTTGAATCCACCTTCCTTTGGATACCATAAGCCAACTTCTTGGCTTCCTTTCACATATCTCAAGATTCTCTTCATTTTGCGATCATGTGGCTTTCTTTTGGAGCAGATTGAAATCTTGCACATACACCTACTGACAAAGGTGATGTCGGCGCCTGCTTTGTGAGATAGAGCAATGATCCAATAAGTGCTCAGATCTTGTTTGATCTATAGGCTTGCCGCCCGCATCCATATCCATTTTGATGATGTATTCATTGGTATTTTCACGAGAAGACTTCTCTTCCATACCAAATTTCTTCATTAAATCTCGGTGTATTTTGTCCGACTTATGAAGGTTCCATCTTTCAAATTGTTTCACTTGGAGTCCAAGGAAGAATGTCGACTCTCCCATCATGCTCATTTCGAATTTGCTTTGCATGAGGTTTGAAAATTCATCACACGACTCTTTGTTTGTGGATCCAAAAATGATGTCATCCACATATATTTGAACAAGCAAAGTATGCTCTTCCTATCTTGAATTCTCAAGAGTGTTCTATCCACTTTTCCTTTTGTGAATCCATTCTCAATCGGGAATTGTGATAATGTGTCATACCATGCTCGGGTGCCTGTTTCAATCCATATAGAGCTTTCTTGAGTTTGTATACCTTATCTCCAAGAATCTTCGCTCAAATCCTGGAGGTTGTTCAACATACACTTCTTCTTCCAATAAACCATTAAGGAATGCACTCTTTACATCCATTTGATATACAATAAAGTTCTTGTGAGTGCATAGGCAAGAAACATCCTTATGGCTTCCAATCTTGCTACATGAGCAAATGTTTCATCAAAATCTATTCTTTCTTCTTGGCAATATCCTTTGGCTACTAGTCTTGCTTTGTTTCTTACCACAGTAACCCTCCTCGTTCATCTTGTTTCGAATACCCATTTAGTGCCAATAACATTTTGATGGGTGGGTCTTTGAACCAGTTCCCACACTTTATTTCTTTCAAACTCGATTGACTCTTCTTGCATGGCTTGAATCCAATGTGTGTCATCCGATGCTTGTGACACATCTTTAGGCTCTATTTGTGAGATGATGAAGCGGTGAACATTGCTTCTTGTTGAGTTCGGATCTTGTTTTGACACCTTCTCTTATATCTCCAATGACAAGTTTCGTGGATGGTCTTTCACCCATCTTACATCAAAGTTGGAGTAAGTTAGTTGGATTGATCGTCTTGCAACTATGTTGCTTTGATCGCTCTCTCGTCATCACTTAGCCGCAGATTTTCCATTGTTTTTGAGACTCACTATCTCATCTTCATCCGGGTTTATAATTCCACTTGAACTTCAAAGATATGGACTCTTCTCGCATGGTTGATTGATTGACTTATCAGTTGACTCTTCAATGTCTTCTCCATTTACATTTGGCTCATCAAACACCACATGAATGGATTCTCTGTAACCATAGTTCTCTTGTTGAGTACTCTGTAGGCTTTGCTTTTTTGAGTATCCCAAGAAAATACCTTCATCACTTTAACATCAAAAGCCTTTAAATTATCTTTGCCATTGTTATGGATGAAGCATTTGCATCCAAATATTTTAAAATGTGCAACACTTGGCTTTCTCCCTGTCCAAATATCGGAGGAGTCTTTGTCACTATCTGTTTTATCATGCATCTATTTTGAGTATAGCATCTTTGTGTTTATTGCTTGACCCAAAATCTTTTAGGTAGCCCTGCTTGCCTAACATGGTCCTCACGCTTCTTTGAGAGTTATATTCCTTCTTTTTCGCAACTCCATTCTCTTTGTGGAGTCCTCTTTGCCAGCACAATTCATGACCAATACCATTTTCTATACAATATTGAGTTATTATACCATTGACAAACTCGTTCCTCTGTCGGATCTTATTTTGATAATGGTTTGGCTTTTCTCATTTTGAATCCTCTTCATCATTTTGTGGTAGTTTTCAGAGAGTTTTTCTTCTTACACATGAATATTGTCCATGTATATCTTGAATAGTCATCTACTACCACCAAGGTGTATTTCTTTCCACTTATGCTAGTGGTTCCGGTTTGGACCAAATAGATCCATATGTAGCTTGAGATGCAATATTCTAGTTGAAGATGGACATGTCTTTTCTTTGAATGATGATTTGATTTGTTTTCCTTCGACATGCGTCACATATACTCTCCTTCTTGTATATCGAAGTCCGGAAGTCCTTCCACAAGATTGCTTTCGCAAGCTTGTTAATCGCTTTTGAAATTCGGGTGTGACTCGGCTTCTTGTGCCACAACCAACTTGATTGGTTGTGCTCTTTGCTAATAGACAGGTGTTGGGTGTTGCGATTGACCAATCCACGACATACATGTTCTTTTGTCCGCATCCTTGCAACACAACTCCATTTGATTCAAGATCCTTGATTTGGCATATACCCATGTTAAATCCAACATTATAACCCTTGTCACAGAGTTGGTTGATGCTTAGCAAGTTGAAGTTGAGTCCTTCAACATATGCAACATCCGTGATTTCTAATCCATTTTTCTCGACGGATCCAATGCCTCTTATTTCTCCCGGAGCTTCATTTCCTCCAAATATGACTTTTGCACCTCGACTTCCTTGAATTTTTGATTTTTCTTGTTTCTCGTCATGTGTCCGAAGCGACCACTATCCATGTACCAGGTTCCTTGGCACTCGGATGTTCCTTGAACCGCAATCAAGGAAATTAAGTTTTAGGTACCCATACTTGTCCGGGTCCCGAGAGGTTAGTATTGTAAGATGATCCAACCAACCTATAGCCAAATGATTTGACTCTTAGGGGTTGTCATCTATTAGTCCCATAATCATAATTAATTTTGGCAAATTGCTTGGGGTTCTAGGTTCATACAAATTGTCTCTTTTGTCTGTATATGTGTATGTGTTTTAGCAATTGCCTTCTTTGGGTAGTTGTGATGTCTCGAGTGTAGTGTCTAGGTGCATATGTGTGTTGATGAAAGCTCTTATACCTTTGGAATGGCCTTTTTTGAGTTCTAGGCCTTTGCCATTTGAGCTTATATTCCATAGGTCTTTCCGATAGTTCACATTATTCCAATCACTTGGCTTGGGTATTTTCTACCATTCCCATCATATGTGTTTCTTTTATAGAACTTCTCGGGTTTTTGGTAGCTCTGTTTCTTCTTTACGAGTATTTTCTGTTTGGAGTTTTTGAGGAACTCGGTGGATTTCTTCTCGCCTATCCTCTCAAAGACACTCAATGGTTGTTTTCCTTTTCCTTTATAACCAAGGCCGGTTTGCTTGTAATTGTGCTTTGGAATAAATGTGTGTGCACCATTTGGAGTTTTGGATTTTTGAGATATTTCATTGCTTGAAGATTCTTTTTCCAAAATTACTTTTGGAGCTTGACACAACACAGAGGAATTAAATCCTAAGCTGTCTTGTCTCCACATTCTCTTTGACTCATAATAAGATCATCCAATGATTTAGATGCCTTAGTGAATGAGGCAATCACATTTTGAGGTCATTTTCCCTCTTTTCTATAGCAAACTATTTTCGCTTATTAGCTTAGCATTTTCGAGTCTTTAGACTTTCATTCTCATCACTATTTGACTTAGAGTACTCGGCCTTAGTCATTTGTGAGTTTTGCTCTTAGTAAAGGGTTTTCCTCATTTAGTAGTGTGTGTGAGGATTTAATGTGTTCAAAATCTTTCATCATTTTGCCTAATGAATCATAAAGATCGAGTGGGTGATGAAGTGTGTTTGTCACGATCACTATCACTAGAATCGAGTGTGATGAGTTAGAGTGTACCTCATCTTCTTGGTCGGGTTGGTCTTGTTCCTTGGCCATCAAACGGATCAAGGCTTCTTCTTCAAAGTCACTTGAGTAGTCAGCTTCACTACTCTCTCGAATCACTATGTCTCTTGACTTCCATTTTGTCTCAGCGATCTCTGCAGCCAACATTGCCTTTTTTTTTTCTTGTCTTCTTTCTCTGAAGACCTTTCTTTCTTCTTCATTCCTGTATTTGTTGACTACAGGATATGGACAATCAATGGCATAGTGACCTGGTTGCCTACGGTTCAAAGATAGATATTCACCTTTTGATCGACTCTTTCCATTCTTGGATTGTCACCCTTTGATATTGACTTTTTGATGATCTGTTCTCTTGGTTGGCCTATCTTCCTTGACTTGGAGGGAGCCGAGTGTCTTCTGGAAGATTCGCCCTTGCCTCTCTTGTAGTTCTTATTGAAGAACTTGTTGAACCTTTTAACCATCAGGGCTATTTCTTCCTGGATCAATGACTTTGACCTCACTCTCTTTCCATCCTTAACAATTAGAGCAACTGTTTTGGGTACATTTGTCTCTTCCTCGATCTTTTCTTCTCGGCTCAAATTCGTAGGCTTTGAGATCCGAGAATAGTTCATCGTTGGAGGTCTTCGATAGGTCCATGGAATGTCTCGAGTGCCATGACCTTCATTTCCCATTCAGTGGGAGACTTTTTAGGATCTTCATACACATTTCTTCGTGTATATTCCTTTCCAAGTGCGGATAGCTCGTTGGTGATTTACGTGAACGAGCATCTAGTTGATCCAGGTTTTCTCCTGCGATCATTTTGAAATTCTCAAATTTTTGTATGACCATTTTGATAATTTATTTTCCTTGATTTGCTTTGAGCCTTCACAAATCAATGTTAGCTTGTCCTGATTTCTTTTATTGTTTTGCATGATTTGACTTTATTGAACATGGCTTTGTCAAGGTTTTGTAAAGGATGTCCTTGGCTACATTGTCCAGGTTGTATCTTTTTTGTCATCATTTGTCCATTCAGTTCTTGGTTTTTCAACCATAGTGGTCTAGGGGCAACATCATCTTCACCTTCAACCGGTGTAGCTCTTCTTACTATTTGTGTGTTCACTTTTAAGATTTGTAGTGGCCCATCCTCTATCACTATCCACATCTCATCATGTAATCTTTGATAGATGAGCTCGCATACGAATTTTCCAATCATCAAATTCTTCAATTGTGAACATAGGGATACGTGTCAAATTTGCTTCCATGATAATAACTTTTAATGATAAAAGGAGTTTTGAAAGCTTAAGTACTAAAACAGGACTTTGAAAAGTTTGGAGATCTAGTTCAAGAACGGTGCGGAAGGCTCAATGAACCAACCGCTCGATACCACTTGTAGGTCCCAAGGGGTGTGAGTGTAAGGTTTAGAAGGAAGGGTTGAATAAACCTTACCAACTTTTCACTTTTGGTCCTTTTAAAATTCGAGTTGACACTATCTGTTTTGTGTCCTGGTGGACAACCAATTTAGTTAATCAAGTAGAGTTAGTCACTCAATGAGACTGATCGATTTGTTGATAGAATAACTCGATTGTTAAGATCGAATTAGCTCAATTGTGGTTTGTTTTCGATGGAAGACTTAACACCCTTAAGTTTGGTTTAGTAATGATTTAATACTTGGTTTTAGTACTTAGAGATTATCGGTTGGATAGCAAATATGTCGTGAGAATTAAACAAATAAGATGCGGGAATTAAAGTCTTTGAAATGTAAATGACACGATAAGTTTTTATAGAGGTTCAAGATGGAGTAATTCTTCTACTCCTCTCTTCTCCAACTCCCGGAGGAATCCACTAAGTATTGATCAAGATATACGAGTGGTAATACCCGGATACAAGTCTTGATCACACGGTGACTTGATCCTTTGGGACTCGATCACGGAGATGCCTTGGTCACTCGGTTGGCTTCTCATCCGACTAGAACTTCTTCACAGGTGGCATTTTGCTTGCTACTACTGACTCACTTGCTCAAGCTCTTAGGATTTGATCACGAAGCCCTCCAAAACTCGAGATCGGTTCGACCTTGAACCTTCCTATAATCCTTCGTGGAATGTAGACCCCTTTTCTTCTAAAGTTTCCTCTTCAACGATTGAAGCTATCTTTCCTTCACATGTGAGTGTTGGATTGATTTTCTTCGTAGTGTAGGCTTTAGGATTAAACTTGAATGATTTTGAGAATATTTTGATTACTGATTCAGATATAAGCTTGATTGTTTTGGTTCTGTAATCAATGTCATCTACTCTAGTCATCCTCGGCTTTTTATAGTGATCTTTCAAAAATTTGCCCGTTGAAGAGATAGGCTTATTTTTGAAAGTCACTTGTGGTCGTTGGCTTGTCTTGTTGTAGTCCTTGGAATTGCCACTTCCTCGTATGAATTATTCTTGACTTTTGAGATCCGACACGGTGTAGTGCTTCCCATTGGTTTATTTCCTTGCACGCTCGTGATTGAGCACTCAGAAAGGTAGCATGGAGATATTACTTGTTTAAGTAATTCTATTGATTTACGTGCAACGGATCTCTTTCGATTATCTCGACTTATTTGCATTTCCTTGCTTTCCCCAGGTGACTTAGAGTCGCCTTCCAATCATTAAATGACTATCTTTGTCACTTCAACTAGAGACTTGACTATCTTGAGTTGACTTGGTGATGATTTACTCTGTTGCATCTCATTTGCACCTTGATTGAGTTCCGTCTTCTCTTATTTTGCCAAACTCTTTGTCTCACATGTGAGTCTTCCTACTAGTCTCCAGTTGTCTTCTTGCATGTTTGGGCATAGGTCGACTTAACTCGGCTTGACCGGCCTCTATTTATTACAATGCGTTTACAACAAAAATGGGGTGCCAACTTCCTATTCTAAGTTTTACATGGCATTCATCAAAATCTAAACAATAAATTTCCAAACAATTTCCCCTTTTTGATGATGCCAAAACTTAAAACATTCAAAATGTAAATAGCAAAGATACATACTGAGATAGTGCATTCACAGAGAATGTATGCGTAGAATCAATCCTTTTATTGATCATAACATTCTTGTTCTTTTACACAATGTTGTTTACAAGGTGTATCAAAGCAAACATTTATGTCTACGCAAAAAAAAATAGAGAATTTCTGATTTATTACATAAGACTTACATAGTATGTATTTACATAGTAAAATACATGAAGGGGTGGACAAGAACACTTCATCTCCTTTCACGCTTCCTTCTTTCATCTTCTTGATTTCTATCATCTTGGTCTTCTTCTCTTTTTCTCATCTTCACTGCCTTCTTCTTTTCATCATATGCCTTCCGACTTCATCTCTTCTTAATCTCTCTTGTCTCTCCTCCCATAGCTGAGTTTGTCTTTTATTTTCTTCTTCGATTCTTTTCACATACTCGTATTGTTTTTAGCCACTTGCAGATTGGCTACTTGGTCAAGACCATTGAAGAGATCCCTCATTTCTTGCCGGATCTATGTACTCAATGTTTTTGGGCGGAGGCCTGGAGTCGAAACCTCTTCCTCCACCACCGCTTTTCCTCTACCTCTTCCTGCGGCGTGTATTGTCTTTGGGGTCTTCTTCTTTCCGGTGAGTGATCATCGGAGTGACCAGCAGAGCGATAGCCGGTAGTCGCTGCTGTCGCCTTCTTCACATAACGTGAGACCCTTTTCCCAAGACAAGTCCAGTGCTTGAGCCATAGACATGTTTGCGAAGTATCCTTCGGATGCGAGCGTTTTAAATTCATCAAGCGATCTTGGCTCGGCCCCGACATCCGAGATGGCATAAGTGTCTCTCGTCTCACTTTGGAATGCCTCCATGTTGTTTCAAGATGTCCATAACTCGGGCATTCAACCTTCCTTCCACTTCCTCCATCCCTCGCTTCAATCGGTTTTTCTTTCTCTTTTGACCATAGATGCAGCAGTGTTGGAGTGGCGAGTCTTTGGGAGTTTTCCGATAATATCGTGTGACAAGACCTTGTTGGGGTTTGTGCAATCATTAAGGTCACATCTCTCGATTCTTCCCCTCAACGGACTTTCATTTCTTTTCCTTGTAACTTCCTCGTTGTCTTTCCCTTCACAATCGCTGCTCCCTCCTTTTCGACTTCGAGGATCTCTTTAGCGCTTTAAGGTATTTCTCTTCTCCTTTTGGCATCATCAAAGGAGAGAGGAACCCTGGAAACATACTAGCAAGCGGAAGTCGAGTCATCGATAGTCGAGTTCGCTTCGAGTCATTTGTGGTGTATCTTGCACGAAACTCGAACGAGTAGCGTTTGGATTGACTTTAAGCAACTTCATCTCTCGGCCATAAGAAGGCTGAATTTTCTATCCATGTTTTCTTGCATACGCAGGAGCTCATTCTTATTTTGCTCACGCACGACTTTATCTCAACAAAGTGTGAGATTCATGCATGTGCTCAATGTGTTCTCTCAATTTCGTCTTTTGCATCGTTCTCCTCTCTCCGGACAATGAACTTGTTGAACAATGTTCGAAATATCTAGCTTGTTCCACGCGCATTGTTTCTTTGTTGTTGCCACCACTCCCCGATTCGACTATTATGCCTCTCAAGTCGCAGAAGGTTGGCATCTCGTTATCCGATCTCATGTCCATCGAGGCCTGGTGTCTCTCCATCCGTTCAATTTCGCAAATAATGCTTTGAACACCTCCCGAACTTCGTTGTTCCTCTCATTGCCGGCGATGGCCAAGCGGCGTCAAAATCATAGTCACCGGAACGATGGTATACGATGGAATGACAGGATCAGTGCGTGTGGGAAGCGCGAGATCATTTTTCGACTCTTGGGAGGTCGGGTACCTCCTCAGAGAGAGAAGGAAATGTTTCTACAAAGGAATCATCATGGGCAACCAGGATTTGTTCAATGATGAGTGGTGCGCGTGAAGTTCCTGTGGAGCCGAACCTGCTGCGACTTGGGGAGCGCGGTGGACTGTTGCGGTGGGGTTTGTTGTGAAGTTGACCCCTTGCCTTGAGCCTCTTGTCTCAACGGCCTCGTCGGTCTCAAATTTGGTTTCTTCAATTGAGTTGATGGTCCTCGGCCTTATCGAGCGTCATCGATGATGATGAGACTTCCATGGATGGCTCATCATCAAAGTTGAAAGTTTGTGAGTAGTCTTGAGGTCGAGACTTGCTCGTGGTTGGAACATCCTCGGTGAGTCTTTTGGATCGATCGAGGGGATGACTCGGCTTCATCGTCTTCTTCCGATCCCGAGAAAGGTTACATCGGGATTATCCGGGAGTCGTGAAGTGCGCTAATCTTCTTTCGGATGGATCAATGATAGTAGGAGGGATGTTCTCTACTTCACTTCTTTACCCGGGGAAGTCTCAACCTCCCGTTGGCCTTCATTACCTCCTCGCAGTCTCAACTGCGCAATGAGGCTCTGGACCTCCTTTCGGCGGTGTCATTTGTCTTAGGGTCTTTCGTGGTGGCATCCATTGGAGTCTCAACCCCATGGATTGCACTTTCATCGCCAGTGTTAACTCCGGTACATTCCTTCATGTGCCTCGATTGCATCGGCGCGTCATTAGCCTTCGGAGGCGGTTGGCACCTCGGTGACAGTCAATCGCCATGCGAGCTTCGTTGATGGCAACTTCTTTGTGTATTTTGTGTTTGTACTTTCTCCACTTCGCCTCCTAAATTCGTTGTGGAGTCATCGTAGCATCCTCCGACCTTGCTGCTGCGGTGAAGGAGTTCCCCCTCGGTGGCGCACCAACCGAGTGACTTGTAATGGGGTCACTCGTCTCCAAACTCCCACTGCTTTACCGAGTGTTCACCGTTGGGGCGGTGGTGAGACATCTTCATTAGGGGTTGGCTCGTGGGGTCCCCACTAACCCAGATTTCATCGCGATTCCCTTAATTCCTTCTTCCGAGTGAGTAGGGGAAGTGGTGGCAGCAACAAGCGTGGGATATCTTTGCACCACTCCCATTGGGTCCAACTCATTTGTGTTTTGGAGGACTCTCATGGTCCCTCCATCATTCTTTGCTCATGAAGAAGTCGGATTTGTGCATTGCTTGCTGCATTTGCAACTCTTCGTGGCAAAGCAGCAGGTCGAGATCCTCATCACTATCCGATAAGGCGTCAAGGAGATGATGTGTGTGTTATGTGGTGCGGTGGTAGGGTAGATCTTGGCCTTCTCACGTGCTTGAGCCTTTCCTCTGCTGTCTCTCCTTCTCCTTGTCCTTGAAGATCCGCAAGATATCCGTGCGATTTTCTTCATCCAATGCTTGGACCACAAAGTGGTCACTCAAGAAAGTTCATCGATTCTCTTCTTCTTCGATAAACTCGGCCGTTGAGCTGTTCCTGGATCAACTCAATTTCCACTTCCTCCACTCTGTGACGATTTTGGATGTTGGGATAAAGTGGGGATAGGATCATCACATCATCATCTCTTTCGACCTTCTTCTTGTTGTCCCTCATTCTCGGGGATGAAGGTAGCAAGCTTTGGTGCTCCATTCAGCCGATTTGCGTCACATTTGCGGGGAGGGGATACGATTCTCGGTAACATGAGCGAGTTAGATTTCTCGGCACTCTACTTGTGTCTCGGCTATTCGAACTATAGTTGGGTCTTGATTTGCCTCTGCGACGCCTTGCCAAAGAGACTTGGTCGTTTCATCAATAATATCCGGAGACTCTACTTCTCGGCGATCTCAGTGTCTGTTTGGTGAGTGGATGACTCGGTCGGTTTTTTCAAGTTCGGATTGCTTGATGATTCTTCTTCGTCTCTTAGTTCGCACGGAGGGATTTTTGGTTCGGAGAGAGTGTCTTCGAGTCAGGCGGCGGGGGCGTGCTAGTATTTTCTTCTCCGAGGAGCGGGGCGTCTTGGCTTATCAGTTCTCCTCTTTTTGACGAGGAGAAGGTATTTGAGATTCCTTCTCGGCCTTTTCTTTGGCAAGAGCGAGACACGGCTGCGGGGCGGCGACTACCTAGCTGGGCGAGGGAGCGATTTGTTTTTCTTAGGCTGCCAGGGGTGATTCTCTTAGCAAAATTGCAGTGGCAGCTTTCTTCTTTGGTGGAGAGGAAAGCATTTGTATCTTCAAGGTCGGTGATTCCCCTCACTTGTATCGCCTCTCTTGGCGTGGGCTCTCTTCTCGTGCGCCGGAGAGGTTTGATCTCGAACATCCTCTTGTTTACATGGAACGCCTTTCCATGTCGAAGGGACTCCTTTCACCTCCATCACCGCCAATCACAGGCCATATCCCGGGATCCTCCAAATGCACCATTCTCCTTGAAGGATTTGTTCCCTACATTCGGCAGAATCCGCTATAGGCAAACTCAGCCCGATTTTGCTTTTCTTCAATGATCGCGGCCATTACGATCGATTTTGCTTTAAACGGTTGGTCAAAATTTGCCAAATTTGATGTCTATGCATTTGGCAACTATGTCCAACAGATTTGTGGTAGTCCTCCTTGGCTGCCCCTTTTTGGTGTGTAGACTATCTTTTCAAAGCATAGTCGGTCTTGCTTCTTCCTTCCAAGCGGCCAAGTCTCACGTCGACTTCATTGATTTACGGTGCTCCTTCCGGTAGTGGAGCAGTGGCGGTGTTGCCGAGATCTTGGCGAGAGATGATGAACTCCTTCCCGTGAGCGGAGGATTTGATCCCTCATCGTGAATCTCGGCGTTCACGAGAAGCGTGCGACCTCTTCCACATAGGTCATCGAGAACTCCATCGTCGAAATGGTTTCACCGGACGTTTGAGCTTTTCAGCGATTTTCTTTATGAGGGCGTCATCGGACCCTGTTTGACCATTCCCTCGAAATCCACAGTAGACCCGGTGTGGATTTGCTTCCTAACTAACAGCGAAATCATAAGTTGATGCCATTTTTCAAGTATTTCACGAAAAGAAACTTAGAAGTTGATTTGAATATTGATAGGGTTTTGAGAGAGTTTTGCCTTTGCTTCTTAGATAGAAATGAAACGTTTTGGTAATATGTGAGAAAAGCAGACGAAAATGGTTTAAGTATGGTTTACGAAAGGGCGTGCGGGTGGTTTTGAAATGTGATCGAAATCAACGGCTTAGATTTTGCACGCCGATTAGCATTTAATGTCTCGAATTTAATGCGGTAGCATTTATATCCAATCATAAGCTCGGTATGCGACTTTTTTTGCTGTACATCATCATTATTATCTTGACGTCATTCTTAAAAACATTTTTAGTAAAACGATTGCGTTTTTGTCACTTTGCTCATAAATGACTAGAACTTATCCCTTTAGTGTTTTAACTCTTACAGTCACGATTCTCTCGGTGACTCAATTTTGGCTAACTAATTGAGTATATTGTCTTTCCGACATGGGTGATTCATTTAGCTGATTTTGAGAATTGATCCTTTTTCTCTTTTTGTGTTTCATTTCTTTTCTTTGAGTCTTCAGTGTCATTTCGGCTCAATTAACCCTAACTCATGCTTGAGTTCTTCAAATCTTGACTCACATAATGGTTTTGTGAATATGTCATTATTTGTTTATCGGTTGAGATATATTCCAAGATGATGTCCTTCTTTTCAACATGATCTCTTATGAAGTGATATCGACATCGATATGCTTTGTTCTTGAGTGCAACACAAGATTCTGAGTGATTGCAATTGCACTTGTGTTATCACACATGATTGGAATTTCCTTTTCTTCAACTTCATAGTCTCTCAGCTGCTGCCTCATCCATAGGATTTGGGCACAACAGTTTGCCCGCAGCTATGTATTCTACTTGGTTTGTAGAGGTGGCTATTGAATTTTGCTTTTTGCTAAACCAGGAAATTAGCCTATTTACAAGCATTTGACATGTGCACGAAGTGCTCTCTTCTGTCAACTCTGCATCAAAGATAGTCGAGTCCGAATAGCCAATTAGCTTGAATCCACCTTCCTTTGGATACCATAAGCCAACTTCTTGGCTTCCTTTCAAATATCTCAAAATCCTCTTAGCTGCAGTCATATGGCTCTCTTTTGGAGCAGATTGAAATCTCGCACATACACCTACTGACAAAGGTGAAGTCGGCCGCTTGCCGTGAGATAAAGCAATGATCCAATAAGTGCTCTGTATCTTGTTTGATCTGAGGCTTGCCATCTGCATCCATGTCCATTTTGATCGATGTATTCATTGGTATTTTCACAGAAGACTTCTCCTCCATACCAAATTTCTTCATTAAATCTCGGTGTATTTTGTCGACTTATGAAGGTTCCATCCTTCATTTGTTTTTACTTGGAGTCCAAGGAAGAATGTCACTCTCCCATCATGCTCATTTCAAATTTGCTTTGCATGAGGTTTGAAAATTTTTCACATAGCTCTTTGTTTGTGGATCCAAAAATGATGTCATCCACATATATTTGAACAAGCAATATGCTCTTCTTGTCTTGAATTCGAAAAAGTGTTCTATCTACTTTTCCTTTTGTGAATCCATTCTCGGTTAGGAATTGTGACAAAGTATCATACCATGCTCGGGTGCTGTTTCAATCCACACAGAGCTTTCTTGAGTTTGTATACCTTATCTCCAAGAGTCTTCCGCTCAAATCACGGAGGTTGTTCAACATACACTTCTTCTTCCAATAAACCATTTAGGAATGCACTTTTTACATCCATTTGATATACAATAAAATTCTTGTGAGTGCATAGGCAAGAAACATCCTTATAGCTTTCAATCTTGCTACATGAGCAAATGTTTCATCAAAATCTATTCCTTCTTCTTGGCAATATCCTTTGGCTACTAGTCTTGCTTTGTTTCTTACCCACAGAACCCTCCTCGTTCATCTTGTTTACGAACACCCATTTAGTACCAATAACATTTTGATGGGTGGGTCTTTGAACTAATCCCATACTTTATTTCTTTCAAACCGATTGACTCTTCTTGCATAGCTTGAATCCAATGTGTGTCATCAATGCTTGTAACACATCTTTAGGCTCTATTTGTGAGATAAAGCATGTGAACATAGCTTCTTGTTGAGTTACGGATCTTGTTTTGACACCTTCTCTTATATCTCCAATGACAAGTTCGGTGGATGGTCTTTTCACCATCTTACATCGAGGTTGAAGTAAGTTAAGCGGATTGATCGTCTAGCGATTGTGTTGCTTTGATCGGACTCTCTCATGCAATCACTTGCAAATTTTCCAAAGATTTTATGAGACTCGGCTATCTCATCTTCATCCGAGTTTATAATTCCGACTTCAACTTCAACATAGGGATTTTTACGTATGGTTGGATGATTGACTTATCGGTGATTCTTCAATGTCTTCTCCATTTACATTTGGCTCATCGAATACCACATGAATGGATTCCTCTGCAACCATAGTCCTTTTGTTGAGTACTCTGTAGGCTTTGCTTTTTTGAGTATCCCAAGAAGATACCTTCATGACTTTAGCATCGAAAGCCTTTAGATTGTCTTTGTCATTGTTATGGATGAAGCATTTACATCCAAATATTCTAAAATATGCAACATTTGGTTTTCTCCTGTCCAAATCTCATAGGGAGTCTTTGTCATTTGTCTGTTTATCATACATCTTTGTTTTGAGTGTAGCAAATTTGTGTTGATTGCTTGACCCAAAATCTCTTTGGTAACCTGCTTGACTAACATGGTCCTTGCTGCTTCTTTGAGTGTTCTATTCCTTCTTTCGCAACTCCATTCGATGTGGAGTCCTTGCTGCAGAGATAATTCATGACCAATGCCATTTTCAATACAATATTAAGTTATTATACCATTGACAAACTCGGTTCCTCATCCGATCTTATTTTGATAATGGTTTGGCTCTTCTCATTTTGAATCCTCTTCATCGATTGTGGTAGTTTCTGTAGAGTTTCTTTCTTCTTACACATGAATATTGTCCATGTATATCTTGAGTCGTCATCTACTACCACCAAGGTATATTTCTTCCCACTTATCTTTGTTTGGTTCAACTGGACCAAATAGATCCATATGTAGCGGTGCGATATCCTTGTTGAAGATGGGCATGTCTTTTCTTTGAATGGTGATTTGATCTGTTTTCCCTTCTCGCATGCGTCACATATACTCTCCTTCTTGTATATCTTGAGTCGGAAGACCTTCCACAAGATTACTACGGCAAGCTTTTTAATTGTTTTGAAATTCGAGGTGACTTAGATTTTTGTGCCATAGCCAACTTGATTAATTGTGCTCTTTGCTAATAGACAGGTGTTGGGTGTTGTGGTTGACCAATCTACTACATACATGTTCTTTATCGCATCCTTGCAACACGATTTCATTTGATTCAATATCCTTGATTTGGCATATACCCATGTTAAATCCAACATTATAGCCCTTGTCACGAGTTGGTGATCTTAGCAAGTTGAAGTTGAGTCCTTCAACATATGCAACATCTGTGATTTCTAATCCGTTCTTCTTGATGGATCCAATGCCTCTTATTTCTCCTGGAGCTTCATTTCCTCCAAATATGACTTTTGCTCCCTTAACTTCCTTGAATTTTGATGATTTTTCTTGTTTTCTGTCATATGTTTGGAAGCGACCACTATCCATGTACCAGGTTCCTTGGCACTCATTTGTTCCTTGAAACGCAATCAAGGAAATTAAGTTTTAGGTACCCATACTTGTATGCAGGTCCCGAGGGGTTAGTATTGTAAGATGATCCAACCAGCCTATAGCCAAATGATCGGCTCTAAGGGGTTGCCATCTATCGATGCCATAATCATAATTAATTTTGGCAAATTGCTTGGGAATTTTAGGTTCATACAACTGTCTCTTTTGTCTGTATGCTGTATATGTGTTTTAGCAATTGCCTTCTTTGGGTAATTGTGGTGTCTCGAGTGTAGTGCCTAGGTGCATATGTGTGTTGATGAAAGCTCTTATACTTTTGGAATGGCCTTTCTTGAGTTCTAGGCCTTTGCCATTTGGGCTTATATTCCATAAGTCTATCTTTGATAGTTCACATCGTTCAATCACTTAGCTAGGATATTTTCTACCATTCCCATCATATGTGTTTCTTTTATAGAACTTTTGGGGTTTTTGGTAGCTCTGTTTCTTCTTTCTGAGTAATTCTGTTTGGAGTTTTTGATGAACTTGGTGAATTTCTTCTCGGATGTCCTTTCAACACACCCAACTGGCCGTTTTCCTTTTCCTTTATAACCAAGGCCAGTTTGCTTGTAATTGTGCTTTGGAGTGAATGTGTGTGCACCATTTGGAGTTTTGGATTTTGAGACACTTCATTGCTTGAAGATCCTTTTTCCAAAATTACTTTTGGAGTTTGACATAGCACAGAGGAATTAAATCCTAAGCTGTCTTGTCTCCACATTCTCTTTGACTCATAATAAGATCATCCAATGATTTAGATGCCTTAGTGAATGAGGCAATCACATTTTTGAGGTCATTCTCCCTCTTTTCTATGGCAGCTATTTCTGCTATTAGCTTGGCATTTTCAGCCTTTAAACTGTTATTCTCATCAGCTATTTGACTTAGAGTACTCGGCTCCTTAGTCACTTTGTGAGTTTTGAATCTTGAGTAGGCTGTTTTCCTCATTTAGTAGTGTGTGTGAGGATTTAATGTGTTCAAAATCCTTCATCATTTTGCCTAATGAATCATAAAGATCAGTGGGTGATGAAGTGTGTGTGTCTGATCACTATCACTAGAATCGAGTTTGATGAGTTAGAGTGTACCTCATCTTCTTGGTTAGGTTGATCTTGTTCCTTGGCCATCAAACAGATCGGGGCTTCTTCTTCGAGTCACTTGAGTAGTCGGCTTCTTTGCTCTCGAATCAGTGTCTCTCTTGACTTGGTTTGTCTCGTATCTCTGCAACCAACATTGCCTTTTTCTTTTCTTGTATTCTTTCTCACGAAGACCTTTCTTTCTTCTTCATTCCTTATTTGTTGACTACAGGATATGGACAATCAATGGCATAGTGACCTGGTTGCCTACGGTTCAAAGCATATATATTCAGCCTTTTGATCACTCTTTCCATTCTTGGATTGTCAGCCCTTTGATATTCGAGTTTTTGATGATCTGTTCTCTTGGTTGGCCTATCTTCCCTTGACTTGGAGGAGCTGAGTGTCTTACGGAAGATTCGCCCTTGCCTCTCTTGTAGTTCTTATTGAAGAACTTGTTGAACCTTTTAACCATCGGGGTTATTTCTTCCGGATCAATGACTTCTTTGACCTCGGCTCTCTTTCCATCCTTAACAATTACAGAAATTTGTTTTGGGTACAATTTTGTCTCTTCCTGATCTTTTCTTCTCGGATCAAATTTGTAGGCTTTGAGATATGAGAATAGTTCATGGTTGGAGGTCTTCGATAGGTCCATGGAATGTCTCGGTGCCATGACCTTCATTTCCAATTCGGTGGGAGACTTTTAGGATCTTCATACACATTACCTTCTCGTGTATATTCCTTTCCAAGTGCAGATAGCTCGTTGGTGATTTTACGTGAACCGAGCATCCAGTTGATCCAGGTTTTCTCTGCGATCATTTTGAAATTCTCAAATTTTTGTACTGACCTTTGATAATTTATTTTCCTTGATTTGCTCACGAGCCTTCACAAATCAATGTTAGCTTGTCCTTGATTTCTTTTTTGTTTTTGCATGATTTGACTTTATTGAACATGGCTTTGTCAAGGTTTTGTAAAGGATGTCCTTGGCTACATTGTCCAGGTTGTATCTTTTTGTCATCATTTGTCCATTCGGTTCTTGGTTTTTCAACCATAGATGGTCTAGGGCAACATCCTCTTCACCTTCATTTGTAGCTCTTCTTACAATCTTGTGTTCACTTTTAAGATTTGCAGTGGCCCATCCTCTATCACTATCCACATCTCATCATGTAATCTTTGATAGATGAGCTCGCATCTGAATTTTCCAATCATCAAATTCTTCAATTGTGAACGTAGGGATACGTGTCAAATTTGCTTCCATGATAATAACTTTTAATGATAAAAGGAGTTTTGAAAGCTTAAGTACTAAAAGCAGGACTTTGAAAAGTTTGGAGATCTAGTTCAAGAACGGTCGCGGAAGGCTCAATGAACCAACCGCTCGATACCACTTGTAGGTCCCAAGGGGTGTGAGTGTAAGGTTTAGAAGGGGGTTGAATAAACCTTACCAACTTTTCACTTTTGGTCCTTTTTAAAATTCGAGTTGACACTATACTTTGTGTCCTTGGTGGATGACCAATTTAGTTAATCAGAGAGTTAGTCACTCAGCCGCACTGATCGAAAGTTTGTTGATAGAATAACTCATTTGTTAAGGTGAATTAGCTGTTGTGGTTTGTTTTCAGTGGAAGACTTAACACCCTTAAGTTTGGTTTAGTAATGATTTAATACTTGGTTTTAGTACTTAGAGATTATCAGTTGGATAGCAAATATGTCGTGAGAATTAAACAAATAAGATGCATGAATTAAAGTCTTTGAAATGTAAATGACACGATAAGTTTTTATAGAGGTTCGAAGATGGGGTAATTCTTCTACTCCTCTCTTCTCCAACTCTGGAGGAATCCACTAAGTATTGATCAAGATATATGAGTGGTAGCAGTCCAGATACAAGTCTTGATCACACTGGTGACTTGATCCTTTGGGACTCGACCGGAGATGCCTTGGTCACTCGGTGGCTTCTCGTCGACTCAACTTCTTCACAGGGCAGTGCCTTGCTACTACTGACTCACTTGCTCAAGCTCTTAGGATTTGATCACGAAGCCCTCCAAAAACTCGAGACCGGTTCGACCTTGAACCTTCCTACAATCCTTCGTGGAATGTAGACCCCTTTTCTTCTAAAGTTTCCTCTTCAACCGATTGAAGCTATCTTTCCTTCACGGTGAGTGTTGGATTGATTTTCTTCGTAGTGTAGGCTTGAGGATTAAACTTGAATGATTTTGAGAATATTTTGATTACTGATTCGAGATATTAGCTTGACTATTTTTGGTTCGGTAATCAATGTCATCTACTCTCAGAGTCATCCTCGGCCTTTTATAGTGATCTTTCAAAAATTTGCCCATTGAAGAGATAGACTTATTTTTGAAAGTCACTTGTGGTCGTTGGCTTGTCTTGTTGTAGTCCTTGGAATTGCCACTTCCTCGTATGAATTATTCTTGACTTTTCAGAGCATCGACACGGTGTAGTGCTTCCCATTGGTTTATTTCCCTTGCACGCTTCTCGTGGATGAGCACTCGAGAAAGGTAGCATGGAGATATTACTTGTTTAAGTAATTCTCTTGATTTACGTGCAACGGATCTCTTTCGATTATCTCAACTTGACCTGCATTTCCTTGCTTTCCCAGGTGACTTAGAGTCGAACTTCCAATCATTAAATGACTCTGCTTTGTCACTTCAACTAGAGACTTGACTATCTTGAGTTGACTTGACTGATGCTTTACTCAGATCTGCATCTCATTTGCACCTTGATTGAGTTCCGTCTTCTCTTCTTCTTTTGCCAAACTCGGTTGTCTCGCGGTGAGTCTTCCTACTAGTCTCGGTTGTCTTCTTGCATGTTTGGGCATAGGCGACTTAACTCACGGCTTGACCCAGCCCTATTTATTACAATGCGAGTTTACAAAAAAAATGGGGTGCCAACTTCCTATTCTAAGTTTTACATGGCATTCATCAAAATCTAAACAATAAATTTCCCAACACCCAACAAACATCCATTGCTATATGAATCCTCATATAATTTTTCTAAGAACCCACAAAATTGTTTTGGTCTACCTCCGAGAAAGACACCCATGAACTTACCTATTTCTTGGGTTATTCGTTGGTCATGAACCCCAGGGGGTAGGTCGTATACTTGAACCCATAATTCCGTATGGAATAATTGTATTTTTGATGGTGGTTCCCGATGCTCAACTTTTTGATAATCAATAGAAGATTGTCAAATGTCCATGGTCCGTTGCTCGGACTCTTGAGATATCCAATTCATGAAAAATTTGAAACAAGAACGATTTGGACCCAAGTCTTTATAGAGACACCTTTGATTGGTCGCCAGATAGAGGCTAGCGTATTCTTCATGGCACGAAAATTAACAATTCTATCGGATAAAAATCTTCCAACAAGGCACCATTGGAATTCTTGACCTTGTTGTTCTATCTCAGGCCCTCAGGACTAGCCTCCTTCTTCCTCTTCCTCGATTTGCATACGTCCGCACGCTTCTTCTATAGATGGTGTTTTGTATGACATGTTGAACTACCAAAATAACAAGCAGTTTGGGAAAGATGATAAAGGAAAGCAAACTTGTCAGATGACAAGACCAACACACTTGTCAAGAGACAAGAATATAGATCGAAAATATTATCAGATAATAAAGAGAGCCATATTCATCTCAAGAACAAAAATATGTTTGATGCAGGTGTCATGGCCTTCTTCAGCAGAATGAAATGAAGTTCTGGGAGATATAAAATATTTATGATATATAAGAAAAAACTAGTTTTTTTCTTTATACTAACTTACTAAGGTTTCATGTTATCATATGACCAATCTTCGAAAAATCATCCCGGTTCTTCTGGAACTGCCCCATATAAACAGCGAGAATGCACAATGGCTCTCGTTAATATCCTTGTTAATATCCTCAACTACCGCGCACAATAATCATCCCTCAACAAGTGATTGTTTTACGTTGGACTCCCCTCTATCCAGCCGCAAGTTCCTACCGAGTTCCAACCTCCAACATTGCCACTTGAAGTCCTCAATAACTAGATTTTTTTATAAATAGCGAAATTGTTTATCTTATTTCCAGAAAAAGTATAGTTAATGGATAAGTAACACCAATAAAAATCTGATTGATATTATATAGTAGAAGATTTCGACCCGCCGAGCGCCGACGGACATAACTAAAGAAATGTATTCTTTAGCTGTGTTATTTCACTATTTGTTAAATTTGTAAGGAAATAAAATTTGTTAAATAATTACGACTTATTCCTTTCATTCTCCTAAAAATGTTCTATGAGTTTGGCAATATTTTCCGATGGGGAATTGGGGATTTTCTTTTTTTACAATTTCACCCAAAGAACAATTTATGATGCCCTTCAAATCACCCTTTTTCTAAAATCATAATATTGAACGCTATTTTTTTTATAGAACAATGCATATAAATAACATTCATTTGTTAATTTTTATTTTAGACTAAACCAACATAAAACCTTAAAATTGACACAAGATGCACGATCATCACATTCGACTTTGATTTACAAACTAGCAATTTGAAGTTCCTAAGATAAACCAATATAAAAAAATCAATTTCAAAATTAGTAGATAAAAATCAAAATCTCATATTGATGATTTGTTTCACTAACTCTCAACAATTATTTTTAAGATCAATATTATAAATATACGCGATTATCACGTGTAGACCCATGATAAGGGGCTCCCAAGATAGAATCCTCTTCTCGGCCCTTTTCCTTTGTTTAAGTTTAAAAGTCAAGTTTGAATAGCGACCAACGTAGAGGTAAGATGTTCATATTTGCCATTAATCCCCACTATTTGGTCATGCATTTCGAACTAATACCGAAATTTATTCTGCGACTTCATTTCACGAACCTTCTCGTTTCATAGTCTCCGTTTGAAGTATTTGGTCGATGCGTTCTTGAGCTTCTGAAGATCTTTCAATCGAATACCATCAACCATGGCCGAGGATCATGACTTCTTGATACCAATTGTTGTAATTCGATATTTTGATGGATTGTAACTTAATATTAAAATACAGAATATGATATTTCTTAGCTCAGCATTCATAGAATTTTGGGGAAGGTGATAGAGATAGAAGGTAGAGAGAGAGAGAGAGATGAAATTAGAGAGAGAAGAGAATTGCAACAACTTTCTGATTGATTCCTTCATTCCATTTTACTGCCGTTTATATTCTTGAAAGTATAATAGAAACAGAATACTTTTGTATTTCTCTATATTGCTGAAGTACAATGACGTCCAATATTTATACAAGTTAAGGTAACTAACAAATCTAAAAAATAAATAAGTATGAATCATAAAAGATAAAATACAAGAGCTACAAAATGGGTGTCATCATTATCACGCCCCTCGGCGATAAAGCGGATCACCGCAACAAGCTTGTTTCGTAAAATAATGAAGCGAGGTCGTGCAAGGATTTGGTCATGATGTCCGCCAACTGATCGATGGTGGAAATGAACTTAATTGACAATTCACCAGCAGATACTTTTTCACGGACAAAATGAACATCAATTTCAATGTGTTTTGTGCGCGCATGGAACACATGATTGGTGGTTAGGTAAGTGGCACCAATGTTATCACACAAAGAGTAGGTGCAATAGAATCGAGTAGATTGAGCTCACGTAAAAGTGATTGTATCCAACATAATTCGTCTGTGGCAAAGACAATTGCACGCTATTGCGCTTATGTACTTGATCTCGATGTGGTAGGTTGTTTCTTCGCAGACCATGAGACTAAGTTAGAACCAAGATAAATACAATAGCCGTGAGTAATTCTTCTATCGTCGGGGCATCCAGCCCAATCAGAATCAGAGTAAGCGTGCAATTCAGTGATAGAAGAGGGTCGAAGCAACAACCCATGAGACCTAGTGCCATTTAGATATCGAAGAATGCGTTTAACGGCGGACCAATGTGGATCGCGAGGAGCATGCATAAACTGACATACCTTGTTGACAAAGCAAAACTAATCTTCCTGGTCTCGTGAATGTAAGATCTTGAAGAAAGAGCACCGAGCAACACTACGTTACAAAGTTGGATCATGAAAGGGATCATATTCATTCTGAGATAAGTGCAATGATGATGAAAGTGGAGTAGCAGTAGGCTTCGCATCAACCATTTTTGTGCGTACCAACAAGTCAGTAATATAATGATGTTGAGAAATTAGTAAACCTTCAGATTTGCGAGAAACCTGGATACCCAAGAAGAATGATAAATCACCAAGATACTTTAATGCAAACTGACTGTGGAGTGCAGACGCAACGGATTTAATGGCTGCGAGAGTAAAACTTGTTAAAAGAATATCATTGACATACACTAAAATCATGATGATAGCATCGGTATGTCTAAAAAATAGAGATGTATCGATTTTCTTTGAAATGAACCCCATTTGAATTAAGAAGTCGTTGAGTCGGGAAAACCAAGCATGAGGTGCTTGCTTTAAATCATAAAGAGCTTTTTGTAATTTACAAACATGATTCGGATATTGAGGATGAACAACACCTGGAGGTTGAGACATATAAACATCCTCAGAAAGTAGTCCATGCAAAAAAGGCATTGTTAACATCAACCTGTCGGATAGGCCAACCATGTGAAATAACGAGAGACAAAATGATACGAATAGTAGTGGGTTTAACAACAGTACTAAATGATTCAGTGTAGTCGATACCCTCTTACGATTAAACCCTTTGCGACTAATCGAGCTTTGTATCGTTCAATGAGAACCATCCACATTCCTCTTGATTCGAAAAACCCATTTGCAACCAATAATATTTGCATTGGATGGTTGTGGAGTTAACATCCATGTATTATTCTGAATAAGGGCATTATATTTTTTGTTCATGGCATCACGCCAGTGATAGTGTTTGGATGCAGAGGAATAGGAGGTTGCTTCATAGCCTAAAAGCGCGGAAGAGACAAAGGGACGGGTAATGGCTGTATAGCTGAGGAAGTCGGAAAATTGTTTGGCATGCCGCGTGTTGTCGTGAGTTTGAGTAACCATGGGGTGACGAGACTGAGATGGAACGTCATGTAATTCGGGATTAGAATAAGTGTTAGGATAGTTAGACGTGGAGGAAAAGGGAGAAGGACTGGGAATGGATTTTGATTCGGAAGATGGTGAGCATGGAGGGGAATGAGCAGGTTGTGAGGTTATAGAAGTTGGTGAGAATTGTGGTTGTATTTGGGTAAGTGGGAGGCGTGTGGGAGATTAAGGAACTAGGGGGACGTGTGGTGGAGATTTATTAGAAGAAGGAATAGAAGTACTTGGTGTTTCTGGATTAGATGAAGAAGAGGAAGATGTGCACAAAGTGGATTGGGGTACTGGTAGATAAGAATTATCTAAAACAGAAGAAGCGTGTTTATTAAATTGCGAAAGTCGGGAAATAACAGAAGAATCGGATAAAAGCAATGATGTAGGGGACATGTTAAAAAGAAAATAATTTTCATTAAACACGACATGGCGAGAGAGGTGAACCATGCCCGATTGAAGATCAAAGCAACGATATCCAAGGTGATCAGGACTATACCCAATGAAAGCACATGGAACTGACTTTGGACTATGTTTGTCAGTTCGAGTGGCACCTAAGAAAGGAAAGCACAAACATCCATAAACACGGAAAAATGAGTAGTCAGGTGGCTTGGAAAATAATTGTTGAAAGGGAGAAACATTGGCTAAGACAGGAGTGGGCAAGCGATTAATTAAAAAGGTTGTGGTACTAAAAGATTCGACCCAAAACATTTTAGGAAGAGACGCCTGGAACATTAAAGTGTTGCCAATTTCTGTAATGTGTTGAATTTTTCGTTCAACCATTCCATTTTGTTCGGGATTATGAGGGCACAAAATCCGGTATTGGATACCACTAGATTGAATAACTGTTTTTAATTGGCCATAGATTAATTCACGTGCGCCATCACATTGAAAAAATTTGATAGTTATTGAAAGTTGATTCTCAACCAGTGCTTTAAAATGGACAAAACAATTAACAGATTCAGCTTTTGTGCGCATAGGATAAAACCAGGTGAATGAGAGAACTCGTCAACAAAAATGATAAAATAACGAAAACCAGAAAATGAAGCACTAGAAATAGGACCCAAACATCACAATGTATGATTTCAAGAGGAGCAGTGGCATTATTAGAGGATGAATAAAAGGGGAGCTTATGGCTCTTGCCCATCATGCATGAGTTACAAGAGGAACAAAGAAGTGGAGAATCAACAAATTAACATAATTCCTAGAGTTGAGAAGTGTTAAAATAGACTGCAACGGGTGCCCCAAATGTTGGTGCCAAATGGTGGGCGGAAGACGAGACACCGCTAACGCCGTGGGAGATGAAATCGAAGGAGATGATGATCTTTGGAAAAGCATATAGGCTAGAATCAATATGGCCTTTGAGGAGAGGCGTCCGGTGCGGAGGTCCTTGATAAGACAATAATCAGGAAAAATTCAAAAGAATCGGAGTTATCCTTTGTGAATTGAGAAAGTGAGAGTAAATTCTTAGTTAGACGAGGAACACGAAGAACATTGGAAAGGTGAAACTTGTGAGAGGAAGTAAAGAAAATAGAATTACCAAAGTATTAGAAATAGGAAGTGGAGTGCCATCACCAACAACAACCTGTATGCGTGCTTTGATAAAGTTTCAATTGATGATGAAGATGAGAGTCTGCGGTCATGTGAGAGTAGCACCGATGATCCGGAATCTACTGAAAACAGAATGTGTGGCAACAGGTTCGAGGAGTGGTGAAGATGAAGACCAGCAAACTGATTTGGAGGCTTAGACTGACTTGTGTTGCGGGACTGAGAATACCGATAATGGCATTTGGCATCCGAGTTGCTGAACTTGTGACAATTTTGACATTTCAATCGAGAGCCACCATGGGAGGATTTGAAGTGAGATTTAAAAGCCACATAGGAAGAATTTGGTTGAAATGGTGTGGGAAGTAAGTCTTGTTGATTAAGAGAAATATATTGAAGCCGAGTGTGAGAGAAAGTGATAGTTGGAGAATCAGTCACAGATTGAGTAGCATCGTCAAGGAGAGTACGTTGTTCGTATGTGAGTAATTTGGCAGTGAGATCAGAAAAGGTGGGCGTGGGATTGAGATTTTCAATAAAAGTGACAAACGGGCGATATTCAATAGGTAACCCATCGAGTGTAACGAGGATAAGATGAGTCGGACAAAACATCACGGTGGCGAGAGAAGTAGAAAGATGATGAATTTGTTGAAGATAGTCGGAGATGGAAAGAGACCCTTTACGGAAAGATCGTAATTGAGTCCGAAGAAGAGATTTGCGAGCGAGAGATTTTTGCATGAATGAAGTTTGGAGAAAATCCAGGAGATTTTGGGCGTGGCATGGCTTGTGGCTTGATGAACTAGAGAATCGAGAGAGTGTAGAGGTGATACAGCGGTAACATAATGATCAAAGCGGTCCATTAGGAAGAGAAGAGAGATTGTCGTTGATTGGTTTGGAAATAGTACCGCCAATATATCTCGTAAGATCGGTAAAGGAAAAATAATCGGGATCTATTTTCCACGTGAGATAATTAGTGTTGTCAGGAGAAATGTGACGAAACTTTTGACATGGTGGGTTGGTAATGGAGTTGATGGAGCAACGAGAAGAAGGAGCCATGGGAAGGATGAGATGTGAAAGAACGGAAAAAGAAGGAAAAAAAAAGAATTGGAGACGCAAGTCGTATTAGATTTTGATACCATAAAAGAATAATAGAAGCAGAATACTTTTGTATTTCTCTATATTGCTGAAGTACAATGACGTCCAATATTTATACAAGGTAAGGTAACTAACAAATCTAAAGAATAGATAAGTATGAATCATAAAAGATAAAATACAAGAGCTACAAAATGGGTGTCATCATTATCAATTATCCTTTCCCCTATGTGGACCACCACTAAATCAGAAATAAACATTAATTCAAAACGGATAACTAAGTTAATGGGCTTAACATAAATACAAGCACAACTAATTTAATTGCTACCAAATAATCTTCAGCCAATAGCTCAACCCATTTAAAATAACTCAACCCATTTGTCAATCCCCTTTTTCATTGCTCAACCCACATTCCTTCTTCCGACCAAACCCTACTTCTCAATGCTTCCTTCAGATCTTATTTCCTTCTTCTTGTTATTTTCCATTTCTTCCATATTCATAACAGGATGGCAATGTGGCAAGTATCTAAAGACACGATCCAAATGCATGGTCCCGACACGAATTAAATAAAATTTAATACAAAAAAGATTAAATATATATATATATTTAAAATATTATTTATAAAAGTTGTTATTGTCAATTTATAAATGTTAAATGCAATATTAAAAGATAAAATTTATATTATAATATATATTCAATATATTAAAAAGAATTAATTTACTATACGGGTAGGCGAGACAGAGCGGTACCCACGAAAGTGATACCCATACCCATCCCGCTAATGCGGGTCATGGATATAAAGCGGCCCAAACAGTTGGCGAAGCGGTATCCGATTGGGACAAAATTATCATCCCGATATATGCGCTTATTCTTTTTATAATAATAATATAAATATATTCAATATCTTTTGTGTGAATTGGATTAACATTATTATAGATTCTATTATTGTGGTCTTTATGAATATAAAAATATTTGTACTCTAGTTACGTTTTTCCTTTACAAAGAATTGTAATAAATATTTAGCTAAAAGGACAAAAAAAATATACGTACTTATATTGAGTGTTTCATACTAATATAGCGTGGTGCTTACTCATGAATGCATTCATTATTTGAAGGGCGTAGGAAAAGCAAAAAGTATTTATGGCTCTTAAATTTGACATGTCTAAAGCTTATGATAAAGTCGAATGGAATTTCCTTGCTAATGTTCTTATCAAAATGGGCTTTCATGTTAAATTTGTCGCATGGATTTTTAATTGTATTAGATCATCGTCTTTTCTTTCAATATTAATGGGCAAGTTAAATGATTTGTGACACCATCGAGAGGAGGAGGAAAGACCCCCTTTCTCACTATCTCTTCATTCTTTTGTCTGAAGCTCTTTCTAACCAGATAAAACAAGCTAGGAATCAGTGTCTGTTCAATGGACTTAGAATCAGCATAAATGGTCCTATCATCAGTCATTTGTTCTTTGCGGATTACTCTATTATTTTTTGTGAAGCCTCACTATTCCAAGCCCTTGGTATTAGAATTTTACTAGATATGTTTTGCAAAGCTTCGGGTCAACAAGTGAACCTTGATAAATCAATATTCTTTTTTAGTAAAAACATTAATACTGACCTTAAGAGAGGCATTTGTGAGTTGTTAGATGGTATTCCGGAGCAACATCAGTCTAGGTACCTAGGTTTACCTATGGTGAGTGGTCGCTCTAAAAATGAGATTTTTAATTTGTGGTTCAGAATGTCCAAAAAGAGTGAACAATTGGAGAAATTTATTTCTGTCATGTGCTGGGAAAGAAATCTTGTTGAAAGTGGTCATTAATGCCATTCCTAACTACGTTATGTCTTGCTTCAAACTTCCTGTCAATGTGTGCCTTGATGTTTGTAAAATAGCGTCGAAATTCTGGTGGGGATCTTCTCATAAAGGGGGTAAGATAATTTCTTGGGCGGCTTGGGACAAAATGTCATTACCTAAAGAGGAGGGTGGGCTAGGATTTCAAGATTTAACTCTTTTTAATGATACACTCCTTGGGAAGCAACTGTGGAGACTTATCACACAATCTAATCTCCTCCTCGGTAAGGTTTTAAAAGCTAAATACTATCCAAGGGGAAACCTTGGTGAGTGTGAGCCTAAAAATGGGGATTCGTGGCTGTGGAAAAGTTGGTTAAAAGCCAAGTATACACTTCGGCTAGGCCTTAGATATCGAGTGGGGGATGGTAAAACAATCCGGGTTTGGGATTCGCTTTGGCTTCTAAAAACTCCTTAAAAGCAAACTGAAACATTTTGTGTGGAAACTCATTAATGGATGTCTTCCTACAACAACGTTAATGGCTAATATGGGCTTGAACTTTGATACCAGATGATGTTTTTGTGGGGAGGGCCACGAATCTCCTGAACATCTTTTCTTTTAGTGTGAGAGAGCCCAAAAGGTATGGAAACTTTCACCTCTACAATGCTCGAACACTGAACATACAACCTTCAATGTGAGTGGATGGTGGTTACAAACGTGAAAAATCAGTGAATGTATACTTGGGATTGATAGGATTCAACTTTCCGTATATTTGTTGTGGTGGTTATGGAAAAATAGAAATTTGTGGGTGTTCCATAAATCTAGTTCTGCTTCCGTCTTGCTTTTGTATTGTTTTTTATTTTTCCCTTTTTTCATCTTTGCGAACACGGATACTAAAGATTCATGGGGACCTCAAAAAATAGGAGATGGAGAACGGAAAGGGAAAAAAAAGCCAAGAAGGTCTGGTAGCCCTCCCAATTATTCTGATTGGAAGATATTTTTATGTCCTTTTCATCTAGTAACCGGGGTAATCAAATGGCAGGAAGCTGACATTGCAAACAGAGCTTTTCAAGAATGGCAGGAGTTCCAGATGTTTGCTGATGCGAAGAGGGAGATCCATCAAGGTCAAGACATGGAACGTGGACTAAACGACTTACAGGGACATACTATGGAAGAAGTAGAACACTACAAAATGGTGATCAGTGCTATCCAGGTGTTACCCTCTAAATACGGCTTTGGTGGCTGCATTTTTAATGAAACAAGGGCAATGATTCGAGCATGGAGTTCTTCTAGGGAAGGTAATTTCCATCAAGTTGAAGCAACTTTACTTGGGATTCGATATAGTATGTGTATTGCAGCCAGTGTTGTAAAAATCGGCTTTAGCGCCGCCAGGCGCCGACTAAGGTCAGGCCCCAGACCGATCCGATTTTGCCCAAATCGGATTCGAAAAAATCATTTTGGCTAAAAATCGGTTAAGTAAGCACCAAATCGGAGCTAGGCGCTCTCCTAGGAGGCCAAAAAATCGTGCCTAAGGCAGAAAAAATCGCCAAAAATCGGTAAAAAAATAAAAAATTGAAAAAAAAAAAGAAAAATAGTATTGTTTTTAAAAGAACCGCTTAAAGCGCTAAAGCGTTAGGCGCCGCGCCCCAACTAACGCCTAGCGATTTTCTGCAACCATGATTGCAGCAAAGTGTACGAATCATTGCTTAGACAGGTAGATGACACGGGTGTTATGCGCAAACTTAATGAGAAAACTACATTTGATCTCAAGGACGATAACAAAAAATATCTACTTGTTAAACTATTTATTCGATAGTGTTTGTTTTGTGAACCAGGATCATAAGAACTCAGTTTTTATGTAATAAGCTAGCTCATGTGATTTTGGAATCTAATGTTAATCTGAATTGGGTTGACCAATTCCTAAATAGTTAGTTAAAGATAATAGCCACCTTGGTTTATTAGCAGGTGAAGGCTACGTTGTAATGACTTTTTTAAGATGAGTTTTGTTATAATATTAAGTGATAATTACACTTTTGGTACCCAAAGTTTACTGTCTTTTTGGTTTTGGTACCTAATGTTCCAACTTAACCACTTCTAGTACCCTAAGTTTCTGATGTTAATCACTCACTACGAGTTGTTATCTTTCCGTCCAAAATTTAAAATTGACCTGTTGTTGCAGGTAAGAAGTGCTTTTAGCTCTATTATTAAGATCAAATATGATATTAAGCAACATATTTTTTATTAATCTAATCAATAATTAAATATGAATTATTGAATTATATATTGAGTGAAAATTTATATTTATTATTTTATAAAATAACTAAATAACTATTAATGTTTTGATGTCAATTATTAAAGATAAATAAACAAAATTTAAATAATCACTATTAAGTACTACATAATAATATTAGTTAAATTTATAATATTATTATGAAAGTATTATTATATATGTCTATGCTATGTTTCTCCTTTTCTATTTCCATATCTTAATTAAATATATATATATATAATTATTTCTCAATTTTAAAAAAAATAATATAGAAAATTTGCCGAAAAAAAGATAATGGTACTTGATAGACACATTTGACATTTATGTCTTGATTTTTAAGGAATTCATATTTAAACAATGAAAATATATTTAATCAATAAATTAAATAAAAATAGTCTACAACATTAAACAAATCACAGTTTCTAAAAATATAATTTTTTAAAAAAATACAGAAGTATAATGTCCAAAACAAATTGATTTTCCACAAGGTGCCAATAATTCTTAATTTTATTCTAGTTTTCGTAAAAAAATAGATTGTAATTTAAATTAATTTTCATTTATAATTATTTTTTTGAATTTTCATATCCAGTTACTTCTTAATTTTCTAGAATACATATTTTTTATTATAAAAATAATTTTTTTAATTATAATAATTATAAACGAAATAAGACGAAATTAGGAGGAAGAAGACGGGAAAAAGAAAAGAAAGAACTTTTTTCTATTTTACTGATATATATATATATATATAATATAATAGTAAACCATTTTTGACTCAACAATGGTCGGCCAAGTTAGTTTTGGATGGAAAAATAACGAGTAGTGAAAGTGATTAACGTCATAAACTTAGCAGTCTTAAAAGTGACTAAGTTGGAATATTGGGTACCAAAACCAAAAGGACAATAAACTTCGAGTACCAAAAGTGTAATTATCCCTAATATTAACTATCATTGGAAAAAAAATAATACTAATAATCTAATATTCTTATCCGAGTCCCCATTAAAATTTAAAACAGAAAAGCAAGCCCTCATATCAAAAACCTTAAACAGTAAAATACAATGGCTCCATTGCAAATATGGAAAATATATAAATGTGATTTACATTTGATTGCCTTCAAATTTTCCCTAAAGAAAATCAATACACAAAAACAATAAAACCCAAATCAACAATCTGTTTACAAGAAAAAATCAAATTGAAAAATCAAATAAACCCCAAACAGAAACTCATTAAACCCTTCGTCAATGTTTCCTCAGGCCGAGAGCGGAGAGCACCACCATGAAAATGAGCAGCGCCACCGCGACGAACGCCGCCACCACCGCCCCGCTGATCCTCTGGCAGAAATCATTGAATTGCTGGCATATTGCCAGCCAATTCGCGTCCGAGTTCCCGTTGTGAGCTAGGTATACTATTGCCGCCGAGGAAGCCGCCGCCGACGTCGCCAAAGTCACCGTCAACTACAACCGAAAACGGAACAGGTGTTTTTTCAGCCCATTATGTGTTTTAGGTTTTAATACGAATGGTAAAAATTGAAATTAAAAATAAAATTGGGAACTTACTGTGTCGCAGACAATCAATAGAAGCCTTGGGCCTGCAACGAGAGGTCGAGCAATGGAGACTACGGAGAAGGGTACGGAGAGAACAAGGTACCCTGTAACTATTGACATAGCTATAACGAAGAACCTGGAATTGAATACCATGAACTTTAATTAGAAGTCATCACAATGGAAGCATATAAAAGGATAAATTTCAATTTTAGTGATGGTGTGACAAAATTGATCATTTTGAAATTATGTTTTGCAAAAATATACTGTATCTTTAAAAACTCTCGGATTTTATTTTTTGATCGCTATTAAAAAAAAACTCTCGGATTTAGTTCCTAATTAGATGGGAATTCCAAATTTGTTCAGAAAATCTCAAGCGAGTTGCATTTGAACCCGAAAATTAGGGGTTTTGAGATAGATAGCAAAAGTTGAGAGTTTTGACTGATGTAATCGTTGATTAAGGTGTTGGGGAAAATGAAAATGTTTAGCCGGAAACACTATTTGGTTGGAGATTCGAAAATCCCCGAGTTTGTTTTTCTTTTCACGTGCATCTCACGTGAAATTTTCCAATCAAATTTTGAAATTTCCTGAGCTAATTAGGACTAAATCCGAGAGTTTTTAAAAAGAAAAGTCTTATGTGAGGACCGTCTCATGCATCTAAGTTAACGAGACGGATCTTAAACACATAAAAAAGGGGTTCTTTTTACGGGTATGAATTTGGGTCGAAATTATATTTAAATATAAGATTCGTCTCATGGATTATGAGACCGTCTTATACAACCTTTTGTGTTTTAAAAATACATGGAGATTTCCAAATGAGTTTTAAAAAGGACCAATTTTGCCACACCGCATCATATATAGTCTAAAATTGCATTTCTCCCATATTAAATGTAAAAATCATTAATGTACTTATTTCTTAAATATAAATGAAAAATAAAAAAGAGAACTGACGTGAAAGTAGGGAGATCATCATAGCTAGCTTGGAACTGGAAGAACTGAGTGAAAAAGGGAAGAGTTTGTTCAGTTGTCCCCATGGTGATGGTGGCGGCTAAAGTGGCGGTGGCGGCACTTATACGGAGGATGAGGTCGAAAATGGCGACGCCCCTTTTGTATCCGGCGGCCTTCGCATTGTCAACCGCCCCAAGAAGTGGTGCTTTTCCTTTCCTTTCTCTGCTTGTTTCTGCAATTTCAACGGTTGTGGCCTCTCTTTTCTCCATCTCAGTTCACTAGAAATTGTCGAGAAGAAAGAGAGAAATATGCAAAAGGATTTCTTTTTTGTTTTTTGGCCCTGTGTAATATCTGTTAATTCCTTGATTGTGATATGAGAATGGGAAGACGAGAAGAGCTTTATATAAGGGCAAAGAAACAATTGATGAAACATTTGGTTAGAAGAGTTGGTTTTGGAGGTTTGATTTGTTGTTGCAATATTTAAATTTGGGTGGCACAGGTTTACATAATGGAGAATGAAGAGTTGGTGCTAACTTTTAAATTATGATATAAATTAACTATTTAACAATCACCTCTATAGTACATTGACTTCAAATTGAAAGTAAGTTGAACAAAGATATGCTTACTTTTTCTCTTTTCAATAACTCTGAAAATATGAGAATATCAACTGAATCAAAAGTTTTTGCTGGGTTCTCAGTACCCCAAAAAAAGAAATTAGGTTTGTTAATTTGGGGAGAGTTTTTAGGGATGGCAACGGGCGGGTTTGGTCAAACCCGGGACCCCCCCGCCAAGGAAAATTAGACCCGGGACCCGCCCCGCCCGCCTCAAGACCCGCCCCGCCCCCGCCCGCCTCAAAACCCGCCGGGGGTCTAGACCCGCTAGACCCCAAGTATTTTTTAAAATTATAATAATTTATATTTTTCTATTTTTGACCAAATTTTCAAAAGTAATCTAATGCCAATAGGTTAAAAATAAATAAATATAATTATTCAACTTATTATAACTATTTTTTTAGAATTGGCTACTATTAAGATTTTTTTAAAAAAATACTATTAGTATACTACAATAATACTCAACTAATATTTAAAATAAATATTCAAAGTAGAATATTACAAGATATTATATTAGTAAATTAAACTTTAAAAGTAAATAATATTATATTAGTACTCAACTAATATTTTTAAACATATAACACTCAAATTTAAAAATACATAATGCAAAAATATTTCAATATATATTTAAAAATATAGTAAAAATTAATATGCGGGGCGGGTCGGGGGCGGGTTCTATTGGACCCGGGACCCGCCCCGGACCCGGGCGGGTTTTGTAATCTTGGACCCGAGACCCGCCCCGGGACCCGTTTATCCGGGTCTAGACCCGCCCCGTCGGGGCGGGTTTGATGCGGGGGCGGGTTTTGACCCGCCCCATTGCCATCCCTAGAGTTTTCAAAGAAAATGGATTATAATAAGTCAAACAGGATTATTCCCATGATTATACAACTAACACAAACGCCTTCCCTAATCCACTATAGCAGTTTTACACAATAATACACTTTGTTTTATGGGCAATGGGGTACGGATCACTTTATTCATTTTTCACAAGGAAAAATGGTTGATTTGGTTTTGCCAACTATACTCTCAAGTCACAATGTTCTCATTAAGTCTGGATTTTCTATTATATATGGTATTTTATCATATATTTAAATAGGGGTGGCAATCCTCGATACGACACGAAAATACGACCCAAATCTTACACGATATAAGTGGGTTAGGGTCGACCCATTTATTATTCTGGTCATAATAGTGTCAGACCCAATTAACCCAAATAGTAAATATGTCAGTTTCGAGTTGACCCGAAATGACCCACTGAACCCATTTAACTCGTTTGAAGAAGAAAATTCTAATCAATTCTACTTTGATATTTAGTGAGTTAATTAATTGTCTTTTTCATTGATACTTACATCATAAATTTGTGTTTTCTCTTCAACCTTAATTGCGTTTTTTATTTAAATGTTAACATATTGTAGGAATGCAACAATGCAACTTATTAGAAGTTTGTCCATGTTCCTTGGAGGCATAATCCAATAAGTCTTATATCAAGTCAAATTATGATTTACATATTTTGATTGTAATTTGTAATTCGTTATGCTTTTTAATATTATATATATAAATAACCCCAAATCCCCATTTATCATAATAAATAGATAATCTATTCAAGGTTGAAAATATACAAGTCATTTTGGGTCGTATTCGGGTTGACCCATCTGTTTCAAATAATTAAACGGGTTGTGTTCGGGTTGGCCAAATTTGTGTAATTCTCGTGTTTCAACATGACTCGCGAACCCAAACACGACTCGAATTGCACTCCTAATTTAAATGTAATGATATCTTGTTATATTATGTGAATGCCACACCAATGAAACACCATTTGCGTTTGGTTTTAATAACTCTAACTAAAAATCCAAATTACTTATTCCTTACAATTAATAGCATAATTTATTTATTAATTCAAAACCTAATTTTTATTCCAAAGCACATGATTTGGAAACCGGACTGGCCTGTCCGGTCGGACCGATTGAATGGGTGGTAGGACCGGTCCAATTAGGCCTCAAAAAGTCGTTTTCACGCTTGAACCGGTGAGAACCAATTTTTGATTAATTTTTTATTTTTATTTTTCTTGAACTACTATAAAAACTTAAGAGTTTTATATTTGGTATATGTTACATTTATTAGATTATTTGAATTTTGGTTATACAAAATAATATTTTTAGTTGCTTGCATATTTTTATGTAATTTTATTTTGAAAACTTTTTACATAATAATTAATATATTACATCATTATTTTATATGATATAATAAAAAATTAATTAATTCTTATCAAATAGGTTAAACCAATTAATCAGTAGCTTAGCTTGAACAGTTTGCTCACCGATCCAGTTTTCACTTAGTAGTCTAATGGTAAAATATTTGTAAAATTTTGGTATATGTCTGAGTCCGATTCCCACCTACTAAAGCCATTTATACTGAAAAAACATGATAAAGAAAATCAAAATGCAAGTAAGGAAATGTGGAAAAGAAAAGAAAGAGACTAATTTTGAGTAAGGCCCATACCCGACCCGTCATCTCAACAAAAGACCCAACTGACCCATTTCGAGAGACATCACTCTCGCGGCTCGCACACTTCTCGAATCAATGGCGCTTCGAGAGAGGAGAGAGACGCTGGCGAATGCCGACGGAGGTCCGCCGGAGGTCACTCTCGAGACTTCAATGGGACCTTTTACGGTTGAGATGTATTACCACCACGCGCCTAGAACATGCGAGAATTTCGTGAAGCTCGCTCGCAAGGGCTACTACAACAACGTCAAATTCCACAGAATCATTAAGGTTCGTCTCTCACTTTCCTTTTCCGTCTATTCTCTCACACAAACAAGTCTCTTTTTGATTCCGTGATTTTACTGTTTGGAATGGTTTTATAGTTTGTGTATTTGGACTATTTGTGTGTATTTTGTGGTTTTACAGGATTTTATAGTGCAAGGAGGTGACCCTACCGGAACTGGAAGGGGTGGCGAATCCATCTATGGGTATTTTTTTTTTCGCTCTCTTTGTTAAATACTTGTAGAGGCTATTTCTTTGTTTCGCTTACGCTCATGCTTTCTCTTGGTGGTTAGTACTAATTTTGTTTTACCAAAATAAGATATGAATTTCTAGGGCAACATTTTAAGATTTAGTCTGCGTTTTTCCAATGCCATATTTTCACATTTGTATGCTTGAAGTACTTATATTGAATGCAGTTTGGCTCACTTTTTTCATTGGGCTTTGGTTCAGTTACCTTTTCCTTTTCTTTTAGGTTTATGCTCTATGTTGGTTGTCTTCGTTAAATTCATTTTCTTCGTGTGGGATGAAGGCATAATGGTGGCATCTTGGGGTTTTGAACTTAAAGATATGATTTTATTTAACTACTCATAGGTTTGGTCAAAATATTTTCTTTGAGGTGATCTGCTGGCTCATCTCGCTATATGCCAGTGTTTGGATGAGGTGACATGATACTTCGTGACAAGAATTTGGTTTCAAATTTTGACTTCAAATCTTTTTTGTTAACTTGTTTACTGCAGTAAGCACTTTGATGATGAGATACATCGGGAGTTGAAGCATACTGGAGCTGGTATCATATCCATGGCAAATGCTGGTCCGAATACAAATGGAAGTCAGTTCTTTATAACTTTGGCGCCTGCGCCTTCTCTGGATGGTAAGTATAATAGTTGAGTAAAAATTGTATTAATGCATCAAGCAGCCTCATTTGTTTGAGGCTGTGAAGAACATTTTGTAATATGTGATGTCATTGTTCCATCTTATCATTGATGTTACATATAATATGCTGATGCCTCTGATTTTGAAATGTCCTTGTTGATATTTAAAGTTAGGATCTGCATTTTGAATATGATTATTCAATCAGTTTTTGTAATCTTTAACGATTTATGTGGAGCTTATATCAAACCATGCTTCCAAATCTAACTTGACTTTGTATCAAACATATACTTGGATTTATAGCATGTCCTTGGGCTACCTTGTTAATCTTTGGAAACGTCATGCAAGGAGAAGATTGATCAATTTGAATGTCTCTTGTGCAGCAAAAGCTCGTTTTTGGCATGCTATTGTCAGTCACCTGTTGTTTCTGCTTAGGTGTTTCAACCTTCATTAAATGTATCAAAATTTGTTTTAACAGGGAAGCATACAATATTTGGAAGAGTATGTAGAGGAATGGAAATTATCAAGAGACTTGGTAGTGTGCAAACTGATAACACCGATCGGTACGCCCAATTAGTCATTATCTTATTGGCTGTTTACATGATGAAACTATATTGAGCAAATAGGTACAGAGATAATTGGCAATTTCAGTTGGTTTCTAAGGCTTGGCATTGGAATAACATATGTTTCAACCCTGAGTTAAAATCTCGCATGGAGTACTCGTTCATAGTGAGCTTTAGTTTAGACAAATATTTTTGTGATCAATAACCACTAAGGCATAGTTTCAATGCTACATCAATCATGCCTTGTTTAGAAAATTCTTTTCCCAAGTTTTTGTGCCCGTCTTCAAAATCTATGAGAGCTAGATTTTGCTTGGAATTTAATCACGATCTTATGATTAGCATTTGGTAGTGTAATCTGACCTGATGTTTCATGAGTTATGCATGATAACTTGTTTTAGTTTTAACATCTCTTTGCATGATGGTATTTTGGTTAATCCAGGCCTATACATGATGTGAAGATACTAAGGGCGAGTGTTAAAGACTAAGCTTCTTACACATCAAATTCCAAGTGGTTAGCTGATGAAGCCCTCAAACAACTCGTCAATGGTTGATGTTATTGGAACTTTATTTTCAGGCATAATTTTCAAGGCCTCGGATTTCTGGTTTTGGCCAATGTGCTACTTTCGTATTAGACACTTACTGTAGTTGATATGCTGCAACGGAAACCATATATATGTAACCGGAAAATTATGCTCCGTGCAGCTGCCACTGTGCTTGCTGCTAATTTTGTTTGGCAGAGAAAGTGTTAGTTACAGATTGAGACTGTACCTTGGAGTATGATTCTTGGAGTGCCCAGCGTTTATGTATTTAATATCAGGTTTTACAATAGTTGCTTGCAAACAAAATCTGTCTTTTGCGTATTCTGATAGTATTGATATAGAGTTTTGCAGAATTCGTTGCCGCACCTTCTCCAACATTTTTTGAACACCACCTTACAGAGACGAAAATACTTGGGTTAATGTTTGCTTATGAAAATTTTATGCAAAGCTTTTGCTTTTTTTTTTTAATCCCAATGTATGATTACTTGTGATTTTTTTTTCAAACATATATATATACACATATCAGTAATTCTCATTTTTTTCAATCATATTTAATTATTATTTTACTAAAAAAATACCACATCAATCGTCACTATCGCATTGTTTCATTTGGAAAATCCATCAATTGCTATTATTATTATATTTGATTTCACAATCAATCACTATAAAAGCCCATTCTTTTTTTTTTTTTCAAAAAAGAAACAAAATACTGTCACTGCGCAAAGTCAAACAATTACTCCCGATAAAAATCTTCGAAAACCAATTACTCCCGAGCACTCTTTGGGTGCTCATGTGTTTTGGTCAAATGTTAGATAATTTAATGGTTTACAGTACAGTAGATGCCATTGATCAAGTGTTTGAATGAATAAATATTTCATTTTTTTTATTAAAAAAATAAAATTTCTTGTTAGTTATCCAGTCATTTCGATCTAACATAATAGCACCTCCATGATGAATGATTTACAATACAAAACTAACATACCCAGGAAGTGAAAATTGTAATCAACGCGCCCTAAGGTAATGTTTGGAAGCTCTTAAAAAAAACAGTTGCTCTCAACTACTAGATGAATAAAAAAGTTGTTTTCTCCGCATCCAAAAACTAAGAATCACTTATTTTTAGAGTTTGCAAATTGAGTTTTCAATCGTCAATGTGCTGCTCCACTAATTTGAACTGACTTCCAAGAGTGCAGTTATAATCTTTTCACCCATGTTTGTTCTTACACTTGTAATGTACTTTTCAAAAAAAAAAAAAAAAACACTTGTAATGTAAAACGAACTTCTCTTGCCAAGGACATTAATTAACTTTCACAACAATAGCATCTTTTATATTGCAAAAACCCCACTCATAAGTTATAACAAAGGGGTAGAATTGACAAGATTCCTAATACAGGCCCACAGCACTACTATTTCATGTCCCTGCGCTAGATTTTATATCTTGACCAAATACATATTTCAAATATTTCCTAGTCTACTTTCAGTATCATACCTCCCTAAACAAATTTCAGTCTCAACAGCTTCAGGAGATGATAAAATGCTGCCAAAACCAAGTCATATCCCAGTCTATCATATAATGCCCCATTAAATATATGATACAAAGGGGCTTTCCATCATGAATACAGAACGTCGCCACTGGCTAACACAACTACCCGATTGACTGAATTTCGACGAACCGTTCCATCAAATAAAATTCAATTCAATTTGGCTAAGTTACTATTCTGATTCAACAGCGACCCATTTTCTTCTCCGCGTGAAGTATTCAATGAGGAGCATTGCCCGAGGTTAAACCCATTGGCCTTAATTGGTGAAATATTAACTTTTTTCGGTTCAGGAAAGCTTACAGCCACCTCTTCTGGAATAACCTGTTGTGAATGGAGCTGCTGTTGTGATTGCAATTGTTCGATTTCCATACGCCTAAGAGACGGCACATCATTCTTGCAATAACGCTGCCACATATTCCTGTATGCTGATTCCAGGCCTTGGGCGAATTTAGATCCGTCACAAAGGGGAGATTTAAGCATGAGATCTCGCAGTCTCATTCTCAAGTTTGAGAGGGCAGTGATATCGAGGCCAACTGTAGAGCTAGCTCTACATATTCGTCTTCGTTCTTGGCCACCAGATTGCTCAATCCTGTAGTGCAAATGCATTTGTCCATCAAATAATCATAATTTTTTTTTTTTAATGCAGGTTAGTTTATGTAGCATTCTCATCAACTCATGTTGTGTCAAATATACTAAAGGAAAAAGATGCATAAAATGTCTTTAATATTTTCATATTACTAGTCCTCAGACATATGCAAAACACGACTACCACTAGGTATAGAAGTTATCACAAGTAACGCAAGTGGTTCATTGTATTTTTATCCGTTAAACAGGAAAGGAAACTCTTAAAACATGAACACCAAAAAAGGTAAATCTCGTAGTGAAGAATCGCCGACATCCTCTGATGAAAATCACAGAGCCTATATAGATAATCAGAGCATTACTGTTGCAGCTTAAGAAGCCTATAACAGGTTTTTAATCTCATCTTACAGGAAATGAAAATACATTGTTAATAGTTTATTGATTTCTCTGTATGTTGTGAATAGGTAACATTTTCACATAGCTCATATTGTGTCAGCTTTTATACTTACTGAGCAAATATTTATCTGCAGGATACAAGAACAAAATGGTATGTGGTAATGAAAATCATATGAAAACAAAAAACAAATACGTACCAACTGTTTTGAGAAGACTCACACCAACATTATGAGCATGTACCGGACCTCCCATAGTGACACATGGTACTCCCATGAATAGAGACTCACATGTGGTAGTTGTCCCAGCATAAGGAAAAGTATCCAAGCTAGGAACAGAAAAAGCTTTCCATTAACCTCAGAAGCATGTCATGCACCATAATAATCTAGAACCTAGTAATGGTTTATCTCAAGTAAATCAAATACTTTGTTATTTGCTCTTGGGCTAGTCCCATAAGATTCTTTGGTACATGTTATGCCATATACATGCTTGAAGCAAAGCATGATCGCTGGAATTTTCTGTAAAGATTCAGCTACAATCAAGTGACAGAAGGTAAGGCTAACACAACAGAACATTGTGACCGTGTCATAAAAATAACAAGGTTGTAACATCATGACATTTTTAGTTATACTTTAGAACTAGCAACTTTGATCGACAATGGAAGACTTTACGCTTAGAACTGTCGCATAAGGATGTGGTTTATCAGGTGCAAAAAGATAATCAAAGTCACCTGATGTCCATTAAAGAATAAGCTTGCATATGATCATGGTTGAGAATAATTAGAGGCAGAAGATCAACACGCAGTGATTCCAATCCCAGCTTCTCCAGTGTCGAAAGAAATTGCTGTCTCACACTATCACAGCAAAAAGGCTTGCACTTCACAATAAGCCGAGAATTTGGAACTGCACATAGAATCCTAGCCCAGACTTGCAGCACTCTAGGTGTTATCTGATGTAATTGAAATAGTTAACAAGTGAGAACGATAGAATGTTAAAACCAAGTGTAACATGCTTATTTGACTGTTCCAACACCTTTGCAAGATTGTTGAAGCTACCAAAAGTGACAAAGCCATTAGATAGAGCAGGAGCTGGAGAGACTGGCCCTGCTTCAGGGGAAGGAGTGTAGCACAGAAATGAGTCAGGTAATCGCACTAACTCTTCAACGTGCCTGCCATTAACAGAAAAGTTGTATACAATTAAAGTTCAAGCTTAAGATAGGGATTCAGTCGCCATTGTGACAACAGAAGAAAAATTGGAAGAGATGTTTGACAATTACTTCTGTTTTGTATCAACCGGTCAGCCAGAGCATCAGATATCCTGTAATCGATGGTAGGCAAACCAGTTGTATTAGGGTAGCCAATCCATGTAACCTACAAAGCCAAGAATATATGAAGGCATTATCAGAAGTAATATGTTGAGTTCTATCATCATGGGTCCAAAATGCAGCTTTTTTTTAAGTAATCTAAAGTGCTGCGAAGTTTTCTTCAACTGTTTGAATGATATAGTTAGACTCTTACTAGTTTTTTTTTTTTTTTTGGAGTACATATCCTGGGAGAGGAGAGTGATGGTAATCGAACCCTAGACCTCTGGCCTAGGCTTGAGGGTCTTAACCGCCGACCACTATCCAATTCCCAGATTCTTGCTAGTTATAAACATACGAAACACGAACTTGGTATTAAAGGGCTACAAAGTGCGTCAACCCAAAATGGTATGCAGTAAAGCAGAGTCCAAGTTAATTTCTTTTAAAGGTCATGAATATTTCAGGGTATTGTGATCTTTGACAAAAACTAGTTAAATTAGACATGAGTATGATTCTTTAAATGAATGAAGGATCCAACTTCCTTTTATGTTAAGCTCTCAAAAGTCCAACTTCAAATGTCGCATGATGTAGAACTCTTCCCTCAAAACATAAAAACAGTGAACGAGAAGAGCAACACTAGTATAGCACCAAATGATGCAGTAATTTGGAATAGACTCAGAAATACCTGAACAGGTGCAGGCCGGCACGCCATCATTCCCAACTTGTTGTTTGCAGTATGACCAGTAAGTTCAACCAAGATATCAACTTTATCTTCTCTAACCAAACTCGCCACTTTTTTCTCATCAATCCCATAAATGTCCCTCCATGTTCCACCATGCTTCAGGACTTTGTCTCTAAATCTGTTGGTTTTTGCATCTGCCTGCCACATCATAAAAGGGAGATGAAGTTAAAAATATGATTGAAGGTTCTTCACTTGCTTCTAAAAAATTAACCAAGAAATGATTGTTTTCCGGAAAAACATAGTGGCAGCACGTCAGCTAAAAATGGGCAGGATTCAAAGACAATGTTGGTAAAAGAAAGGGCGTTGCAACATCTTTCTACCTTCACGACTGCTGAATAAACGACCACCTTATAGTTTGCATAGTCATGATAGATAAGTGGTGCTTCAATGAAATATGACACAGAATGAGTAAAATAATCAGGAGACACATATCCAATAACCAGTGGCCTTTCTGGATCCTTAATGTTGTCCCAGGAAGTATACTGTGGAAATAACCTCATAAAGCGCCTACCCCACTCCCTGCAATTATACATTACAAATCTCGTCACAACAAAAAATTATTGCATACTGAGTTTGGAGTAAATCAACATTAAATACAAAAAAACTGCCATAACGTATATTAGTAAATATATAAATACATGCATGCACACAAACACACATGAATATGTATGTGTGTATATAGTGTGCAGACTTCAAAAAACAAAAAAAATATAGCTATAAGATTCCTGAATAATCAAAAACCATGCCAGTAAAAGCAAAAAGTATGACCACTGCTGCCAAACAAAAGCAAGAAAGTTTCTCCAATCTTTATGGAAAAGAACATAGAGAACTAAATAGAGAAGTTTTCTCGCAAGATCCACCGCTGTTGTACAACAGAATAAATGCATATCATATTCTTGTACCCATACGTCTTTGATTGGGTGCATGTGTGGAGTTTCTTGCAGTCAATTACAACAAATCAATCAGGTCGACTCGCTAAATCAATTTCATTAAATTATCAGACATTACGAGTAATTTCTCTCTACCACACACGCATCAATTTCCAAAATCAACCACTCTAAGTTTAAGAAAAATAACTATTTTGTTTTCCGAGGCTTCATTTTCATCAGAAATAACTTTTAAACCAAATAAGGATGCAGATTATGATAAGGTGGGAAATCTAAATTAACATATGCCATGAGCAAGTTTCCATGACTGTAAACCGCCAAGTTTTTAACACATTATGCAAACTTAAAGACAATGAGCAAGACTATGTTCAATTCCCAAGCTTCAATTCAAGCAACAAGCTTGATCTATTGGCAGTGAATAATTGACCAGTGTGGAAAACTACAATTTCAGAGATATTAGCATACTTACGTCCATCGTGAAAATCTACATTCCATTGCATAATATACAACATAAACAACAAGCCCATTACACATTTCATTATTGGATTATTAATGCATGCTATTTTACTCAATTTAAAGAACTTCTAAGGCAAACATATCTAAAATGATACACACGAACTGTTATAAATCAAATAAATGCACAATACATGCTTGACAACATGCACACTCACAAGATACTAACAGTCCATGGAATACACATGCATGCATATGTTGTTGCATGATAAATAAATAAAATTGTGCACTTCATAGATTTGGAGAACACAGCAGTTCGATGTACAGCTTACTGAAAGAACGCAATTATATACATATAGTTAAAAGCTTGACCTGTGAGCCTCATATAATTTATCGTCAGTGCCTTCATTTATGTAGTTCATTGCAAGCAACCGATTCTGCACGATGTGATTGAAAAATTAGAATGAAACAAGCTTCATAGAGCCTCTACCTATTCCTTCACAAAGATAATAAGGGCGGACTTCAAATATCAATTATCTAAAGCTGATTAAGATGGTCCCAATATGCTATCAAAAAAGAGATTGTCCCAATATTAGACAAGGAAGCCACCGACATAAAAAAATACAACAAGTTGAAAGAAAACCAAAACATATGGAAACCCCTTCTCGAGCATTACGCTTTAGAGCTGAAATGGCAAATTCCTTAACATGCCCACCAACTCCTTAAGATAAAGCCAACTTATGTATCTTTATATATCATTAACCTTTAGTTTTGTCTACAGAACTTTAAAGAACTAAAAATGTAACACTTAAAAACTTATGTCCACAAAACCTTCAAACTTAGATAAAGCAATCAGTGGCATGCATGCATGAGGCTGCCATTTTCTTTACTTTCCTCTCCTCTTCCACCCCACCCCCCAACCAACCCCAATTCTCCTTTTTTCTTTTTTTCCTTTTTATTGGTTGGGCTTTGTGGTGGGCTTGGGCTTGGGGGGTTGGAGAGAGTGGGATTTAAGAAACTCACATTAAAGCACCTTTGATTAATGAATTACAGTCTACTTAGAACCCGAGTAACACAGTTTGTTTGGAAGGTTGACCAGATTTTTGTGGCTAGTGCAATTCCTATGACATTTGCATGTGTATCACTTGGGGAAGGCAAAAAAAAAAAAACATATTTTCTCTTGTGAGACCTACCACAAATTCATAAATAGAAAGAGATACAAAAATGTTGGGTGAAATGTTAACTACAAACAAAAAGAAAACAAAGAAAAATAATAGAAGGGACAAAAATCTTGATAAACAGTTAGCAGACCCCCCCAACCCCAATTCTCCTTTCTTCTTTTTCCCTTTTTATTGGTTGGGGTTGGGGTTGGGGTTTGTGGTGGGCTTGGGCTTGGGGGGTTGGAGAGAGTGGGATTTAAGAAACTCACATTAAAGCACCTTTGATTAATGAATTACAGTCTACTTAGAACCCGAGTAACACGGTTTGTTTGGAAGGTTGACCAGATTTCTGTGGCTAGTGCAATTCCTTTGACATTTGCATGTGTATCACGTGGGAAAGGCAAAAAACAAACATATTTTCTCTTGTGAGACCTACCACAAATTCATAAATAGAAAGAGATACAAAAATGTTGGGTGAAATTTAACTACAAACAAAAAAGAAAACAAAGAAAAATAATAGAAGGGACAAAAATCTGGATAAACAGTTAGCACACAGTAACTACTAAAAAGGAATGTCAATCCTGGAAAATCAACCAGAAAAGTAAATTGAATTTTGAAGTGAATTGACCACGTGTATACCTCGTTAATAAATTTTGTTGCTTAGTAAATGTAGATACTAGAGACAAATAGACACTCTCCTTAAGGTATAATAGTTGTCAAACCTTTCAGACTTACAGGCTTTGAACCCTGTTGCGTGCACTGTCAATCAGTGATATATCATCAAGCACAATTCACATGACAATGTGCACTAACACTGTTAGACACGTAGTGAACAAGACGAATAATTGTAGCACTCTGACTCAAGTCAGGTTTCAAGAAGAGGAAGATCCTTGAGGGTCTAATTATAACTTTCGAAAGATAACCTGAACCTTACATTGTCAAGATAAAAGAAGCAATACCTGGCCTGCATTGCGAGAGTCTGGATCTATTTTGAGGCACTGCTCATATGCTTCAACTGCCAGAGATATGTTTCCAGCATCTCTGTAGAGAACCCTACACATCCAAGAGAATAACTAACTTATGACTTGACAACGATATGATTGCTACACAAAAAGCTTCCGAAATAATCTGGACTACAAACATAATCGACCCACCCAGGTTGGTTATACTAATCTGAAATTTTAATAGTCTTTCATCGATTCTCAATAGTGAAGTATCTTAGTATATTCATTCTTAACATAAGCTACAAATGTAATACGAACACAGTGGTAAGAAATGTATTTACCAAATCAGAGCTTTTGTTTTTAATTAATACGAGGATGGAGGGCGAAAAGGAAGAGACCTAAATTATTATATGCTTCTGCGTAAGTCGGGTTTGCAACAATGGCTTTCTCAATCATGCTTGCAGCAGCATCCATTTTACCCTGTACACAAAAATAAAGTTTTGAATTTATCATCCAAGCAGCAAGCAATTCTAAAAATAAACAAGAAAGACTACAGAAAAAAACCTGGACGGTGTACACAACTCCAAGATTGTTTAATGACTGCGAAAAGTTAGGTTTGATTGATAAAGCCATCTGCAAATACATACATATATTATAAGCAAACAGTTGAAACACATGATGTGTTTCATCTACAAACATTTGAAGGCTTCAAACTTGCCTGGTAACACTCTACTGCTTTATCAAGGTTGTCCCGATCCTTATATATCACCCCTAAATTGTTACATGCCTCTGCACAATGGGGATTGAAGTGGAATGCAAGCTCATAAAATACAATTGCCTGCATAAGTAGGATGTCATTTAAAAACTGATAGTCAGATGTGTAAATGATACATCAAACAAGAAACACTCTCAAGCTTATTCAAGGTTATCTTCTGCAATTGCCAGTCTGCAACTGAGCGCACAAGCAAAAGTAGGATATAGCTTAATGGAAGAACCAAGTGCACGTGATACAAGAAACAACAAACAATGACAGATATGACACATCTTCCTATTGATGTTCTATGACAAGATTATCTTCTAGAATTAACAGTTTGGAATGAAAGCTCAAATTTGGACCGTGGATTACCATGTCAAACTTCAGCATTTCTCCATAAGCAACACCAAGATTGTACATGGCATCAGCGTAGTGCCAATTATAATACAGAGCTTTCTTATAATATGCAACACCCTGGTTGATGTCACCCTCCAATTTAACCTGGATAGAAGCATTCTGAGTCAATAATCGAGATATTTGATGGTATGGGCCTTTTTTTCAGAAACTTCTATAATATATATGTCGAAAATAAATGCGAGAACAGTAAGGTGTTAGAAAGCAGAATACAATCTATATACAGGTAATTTTCTTCAAAAGTGAATTGCTTTTTTTTTTTTAACATGATGGAATGAACTAATATAGCCAACAAAGATTACAGGCCAAAATATTTCCATTTTTCAGACTTCATATGCAGATCATGAAAGATGACTGAGCCAAAGGAGTTGTGCATTTTCTAATTTCAAACAACCATGGATGTATAATGACAATGTTGTTAGTAAAGTTCAAAGATAATGGAATAAAAATCAATGACTTGGTACAAATGATGCAGTCTGAAAAAACTGTAATGACCATAACCCATCTTCTTTTTTTCTTTTTCTTTTCCTGATCCATGGAAAGGGATATTTAACAACCCATGGACCATCTGCTTGAGTTCTGTACGACATAACTTAACTAAGAGTAGAGAGAAGCCACACCTTTGTGCCTAAATCAGTTAAGGCGATGGCCATGTTATTTTTGCAATTTCAAAGTTTGGAGAGACAGTTAGACACCTACATATAAGAGTAAGAACCAAACCCACATGGCATCAGATGGGTGAAATTCTACCGAAGCAGAAAATGAATGTAAAGGTGGCAAATGATCAACTGACACCTTTCATAACAGGCTATTGCTGACTCCAAATCACTACGATTTTTGTAGATAACACCCATGTTGCAATATGCCTCGGCATACATGGGCCTCTCTATTGCAGCTTTCTCATAGCAATTAAGGGCCGTGTCGTATTGCATCATTTCCGAATACACAACGCCAAGATTATAATAAGCAGGCTGCATGTAGAAAACTGGCACATCAAATTCAAATGCCTAAAGAGTAAAACCAACGAATAAGGATAGATGATTATGGAAGCTGGGGAATGAGGAATTACAGCATAGTGTGGGTCGATTCTGATAGCTTCATAATACTTCTGGATTCCTCCTGAGCATTACCAGCAAGCTTTAAGCTGGTTCCAAGATCTGTTAAGACAATTGCCAAGCACTCTGCTGCTAGCTTGTACGAGGGGTCAGCCTTTAGAGCTTTCTGATACATCTGCACCAAAGCAAACTCAATACAAATGAAAGGTGGAAAGCCAGAAAAAGAAAAAGGAAAAAAAAGGACGAATACAGTTAACTTCAGCACTATAAGTAAATTCTAAAATTCTAAATTGTAACAAATATGGCATGAAGTTTGCCAAAGCAACACTCCAACAACCATATAAATGAACAGCTATATCACCAGCATTCAGCAGCTTCCCAGTTTATCATGCCAGCACACACATACACAACCAGATAAAAAATTCAAAATTTAGTGTTTTCACTCTCAAGCATAGTATATAATAAATTCATAAGTTCGATTCCATTATTGTGTTTACAAATAAGTAATAAGGTGAATATGAATACACAAACCAGATATAAAAGTCAAAATGTATTTCTAATCTTAAGCCTAGAAACAAATTTATATTTTCAGTTTCCTTGTTGTGTTCTTTAACAAAATTTTGGGAGACAAAATTAAAACTATGTTTTTATTAGGCATACCCTCCCTATAGTCAAATTGCTTCTTCTTTATTAGATTAAGTGTGAAAAATGTTGTTTAAATAAACAAGTCCGAAAAACAACCCAAAAAACAAGGCCATAACATAATGTGGTTGATCTTATAAAAGTAGTAGTTTTTTTTTATAAAAGTAGTAGTGGTTGATCTTATAAAAATAGTAGTTACGCCAAAAATACAAATGTCCACGCTGCATAGACTCGGTGGAAGCCATGAATCAGACAAAGATGATTCCAGGTCATAATTCCCATAAAACCTCATACATTGAAGATGGATAGAAATTCACGGGACTGGAGTAACGGAAACATTACAGACCAAACTACCAATCTTACGGAAGTTACAAAATCTTAAATAGCTCATCTTATATTCTCAGGTTATATCAACACCTTTCGACATAGTCGACAAATGCTGAAGGTTTTTGAAGAGTACGAGATCTCATTTTAGCAATAAAATAAGCACTTCTTCATAAAATCGGAAAAATCAGATTCAACAAGTTCAAGAAAAGACCTTGAACAACTATGACGGGTGTGTGCATGCTTACCTCAGCTGCCTCCACCAGTCGACCCTCATCTTTATATAAGATACCGCAATGTGTGAGCGCACATGCATTTTGTGGTTCCAGCCTCACGGCTTCGGGCGAAACTTTCATAGGCAAGCCTCCCCAAGTTCTGCATCTGCAGGCAAATACCTTTACCAATATGAGCTTCAACATTTTCACCGTCCTTCTCCAGCACGCTCTCATAGACAGCAAATGCATCCACAAACTTATTCCTAGAGCGGAGAATGTTGGCATATGATAAAGCATCTTTCCCTTCAAAACTCTTCTTCAGGGCACCAATGCCCAAAGCACTTCTGCTGCCAGAAGAAGGCTGTCCTTTTACGAAAGCGTGATCATCTAGTGAGTCCCTTACTTTTTCATTGTCAACATCCTTTTCGTTAACTCCATCTCACTCGACAAGCAGATTCAAAATCCTGAACCATGATAATCAACAGTAAGAAACACAAAAATATCATGCTTTCCTGTGACAATCTAAGTCACCTTGATCCAAAATAATCAATGCTTAGAACATCAAAGAGTAGTTTAAATAAAGGAAAATAAAACGTCCCAGTAACAGTAATAACACTAAACACATTGAGTATTAATAATTTCACTTTACCCAAATGAGCAATTAATCAACCTAGGTTTCCCTTTCTCTTCCACGGTATTATGCAACCAGTTGCTGCACTTTGGGAAGAACGGTGATGTGGAAAAAAAAATCAAGCTTAATTCTTAAAGGACGTCAGCCTCAATTGTATAGACCGAAATTTCACTGAAACTGTTAAAGAAGCAAAAGCAGTGTTTTCAATTTGATTTATTCACAAAAAGGTTGGGTCGAAGGGACTGGCTGTCAAAGGATTTCATGGGTGTCAAACAGTACACCGAGAGCAAAGTTTTCTGGGTGCTCACCAGCTGAAACAAGATGCTCCTTGTTATCAAATTCCTTCCATCAGCCCACATAGGGATGGCAAATGGTAATCTGGTCCAGTTCAATCGACTAATAAAGAGCTGCTATATGGGTTGCAACTCATCTAAACAAGGTATAAATTATAGTGCTGGCTGAAAATAATGGTTCAACCAGATAATGATGCCTTTCATTACATGATGTTTCCTCGAGGCTCCAACCACTTTCAATTCTTTTTCCCAGTGAACCAACACACAATCAAGTAAAATATCTGATCTTCAGAGCAAAGTCAAAGTTGAATATTGCATATTAATGCGTCCTTACCTTTGCCAACATACCAAACCTATCAGTCTAAATAACTTTAACATAACATGATAAACAATTCATTAAAGCATGACATGATTCACATTTTGTCATAAGATACATGCCTTGAATTTGATTAGGTAGAGTAGAACTTACAGGACATCTAGTTACACAAGACCAGACATTAAGCAACCTATCTGCAAATCCACCATCTCAGGTCTAAATATTTAACTTTCTGTACAGAGTGCAGTACGTAACGTAAGCAACCCTAGCACCCAGGCTATAGTTTTCAGTTTCGACTTCGAATATCCCTCTTTCTTTATACTCCATTGTTAGGGCTAATCATTACATTTTGTTCTGATTATCTGTACCATCCTCTTCAAGCAATGTATATAATGTGTGGGCTAACCTTTTATCACGGGATTTCCCTATGTTTGGCAGCAGTTGAAGCAAGAAAATGTTAAAAGATATCCAACTAACATACCATGCTAAACAAGATGGAAACCATGATCCCGTGTCAACACACTACTCTGAGCAACATGATCTCTCCCACCAGCATTGCACTTGATCAATTCTCAATGTCATACACACGACTAAGACATTCCACATAGCTGCATCACCACCACTCTAATAAAAACAACCAGATCCCCTTTACAGAAGGTAAAATGTCCTTGCGCCAATATTATTACTTATAAGAAGGAATTTGCTTTCAGCGCATCATACCAGTGCTAGAAAATGAACTCTCAAAATTGCTAACTGCCTGCACTAACCAACAGGCGCTTGCTTACTCCACTTGTAGATAACATAGTAATACAAGATCCCAGGAGCCAATACTGTATACCACGTGCGACCAATACTATACACCATGAATAATTATCAAGTAACGGATTATAACCTAGACTATTATTTTGGAAGCCCTAAAACCACGATTAAATACTTCAACCCATCATTCTATTCAGTAATTGGTATCAAATAAATTACCCCAACAAATCGCCCTCCATTCAGTAGAACAGTACCATAACAAACTAAATTTATGACATGTCATTAAAATTGAACGGAGACCCCATTTCACAGAATTCCCAACCTTTTTGCTTTTTTGAACTAAATGCGATTTGCCGTAACTCAAAAAACAAAAAAAAAAAAAAAGAAGAAGATTTAACATACTAAACGAAATCAATGGATAAAGAATCGACAGAGTAACAAAATAGAATTGATCAGAACTATGCTAAGAAAGAAGTCATTCAGAGCTTACTATACAAATTGATTCGGAAGCTTTCCAACTATCAATGATTCCAGGGTTTTACACTACACCTTTGGACACCAACACATGGCGGCGCGTTTCTTGCTTCAGCTCGTTAGGAGGCGGGGATGGGTTTGGGGGGGAGGGGGCTCGGGGTGGCGACAGTGTAGCTTGGTGTCTCCCAACTATGGAGCCCCTGCTGTTCGTCTATTTGCTACGACACCATATACTACCAGAGCTTTCAATTGTTGCCCATCATTTTTAGGTTTATTGCGCAATTGCCACTCGCTTACGGAGAAGGTAAAAAGTACTTATATTAACGTCAACCTTTTTTTTTTTCGGTTTTCTTTTGTAATTGGGCACAGACCTGGCGATTTGAACTTGGCACGTTGGCAGAAAAACCATCTTATAGTACCTATACCATTAGGTCACCCCACAAAGAATAACATCTATCTGATTTTAGTTTCTTTTTTGTCATATTATTATATTCTTCAATATTTATTTTAGGGTAAAAGGATAAATTAGTGTCCAAGAACGAGACGGGACGTGATTCAAACCTGAGTGTGCTTGTTCAATTTCATGTTTTTTAACCGCACGGGCTACATGTGAATTCCTTTATTTTTCAAAATATAATTAAGTGTTGTAGCACACTTGATGTATATATGTGAAAACTTAAAACATAAATGCTAATAATATTAATGTTTTACAAACTCTTACCATATGTGTTTATTAAATTTTCACGAGTGGTGAAGGAAATATAATTTAGCACATGAGAAATATATGATATGAAATAAGTAATGAAGAGTTAAAACTTAAAAGGGATATTTTGAGAATATAAAGGTAATGCATTGGAGTTACCAGAAAGAGAAAAATCAATAGATATAATGGACATAGAAGTTGAATACTCATGAGAGTGGATCTTTTTACGGTTCAAGATCTATCGGTTTCAGATCTTGAATCGGTGTTGATCGCCTTTGGTCAGCGAGACAAAATGCAAGCTGGAAAAAGTGGAAATTGGAAAAGGTGAAAAGAAAGAGAATACCTTAATTGTTTATTATTGATGGAGACCGAACTGGGACTCCGGTCGGCTGTCAAGTAAGCAAGCTTTAATTACAGAACATTTATTAAAGTGTCGAAAAATCCCTATCAAGTTATAAATGACTCTTATTTATACTATTACATTTAGTGGGGAAATAATCATTGTCGTAAACTTTGAGTTGGATGGATGTCATTCTTTGATCTTGTATGAGTTGCATGTCTGTAAGCCAATATTAATAATTATTTTGTTGTCTTGGCAGCTACTTGACATGTGGCATATTTGTCTACCATTGAACCCTAAGTCACTCGTTATTGACCTTTTTAGCTCATCTTTCCAAATTCTCCTTGTGTGGTTACTAGTCGGCTCATGATTCGACCGACCGATCTGGTTGGTCAAATCTTCAAGCACTTCTAGTGTGTCTTTGTCCTAAGTAGTTTGCTAACAAGTTGAACTTTGACTAGAGTACAAGATTGACAGCTCTTATCGGCTATTAACAATCGTTATGTCAAAAAGTTGGAATATCCTACCCTAACCTTAATGGGTATCTAGACGTTATTAAAGTTCACTATTGAAAATGGCGGTTTGGGATAATCCCCAGTCCAATTAATCGTCGATTATATACTTTTTGAAAATGAAACTAAATTAACAAAATGAGAATAAAACATTATTTAAACTTGGCACGTTCACAGAAGAATCATCTTATGGTACATACACCATTAGGTCACCCCATAAAGGATAATATCTATGTGATTTTAGTTTTTTTGTCATATTACTATATTTTCAATATTTTTTTAGGGTGAAAGGATAAATGAATGTCCTAGAAACGAGAGGGGATGTGATTCAACCCGAGTGAGCTTGTTCGATTGCATGTTTTTTAACTTACGGCTACATATGAATCCCTTTATTTTTCAATATTTTAATTAAGTGTTGTGGCACACTTGATGTATATATGTGAAAACTTAAAACATAAGTGCTAATAATATTTATGTTTTACAAACTCTTATCATATGTGTTTATTAAATTTTCGCGAATGGTGAAGGAAATATAATTTAGCACATGAGAAATATATGCTCGAAATAAGTAATGAAGAGTTAAAACTTAAAAGGGATATTTTGAGAATATAATGGTAATGCATTGGAGTTACGAAAGAGAAAAATCAATAGATATAATGGACATAGAAGTTGAATACTCATGAGAGTGGATCTCTTACGGTTCAAGGTCTATCGGTTTCGGATCTTGAATCGGTGTTGATCGCCTTTGGTCAACAATTCAAAATGCAAGTGAAACAAGTCGAAACAAGCTGAAATTGGAAAAGGTGAAAGAGAATACCTTAATTGTTTATTATTGATGGAGACCGAATGGGACTCGGTCGGTTGTCAAGTAAGCAAGCTTTAATTACGTAACATTTATTAAAGTGTGATAAGAATCTTTTATGCATGTTTTATGTGTATATTTGAGTAGAATTTGAGTTATTTTATTGTTAGTTTTGTAAATTTTTGATTGTACATAGTTCATATTACTCCGAGGTGCTTTTATTGATGTAGATTGACCATTCGGGGCTAATTTTGGTGAATTTCGGATCACGGATTCATGTCAAAACATGCTTAGGGAGTTTAAGAATGCAAAAACGCTCGAAATCCCAAGTCAAATCGTCATTTGAGCCTTTTGGTCCAACACGGGCAGGGGGTGTTGGGCAACACGGCCGTGTTCACGGAGCCAAAAACTCAAAAAATTCACACAAAACAGGCCCTAACACGGCCTGGCCGTGTTGGCTACACGGCCATGTCATGTCGCATGCATGGCGGGGTGTGTTCTGCGACATGGCCATGTCGAGGACATCCTTTTGCAATTTTTCTATGCAAAAATTATGGAAAACTCACCAACCAAGCTTTTTGACCACTTTTTGTACACCTTTAACACCCAATTTTGCTCCACCATGTCTCCATATTCCCTCAATCATCAATTGAGTACAAGAATTCACCGACCAACAATGAAAGTGGAGACAATTATTTAGCAAAAGATGGCACCATCAATGTATTATTATACAAAAATTGTGTCTATAAAAGCAAGAGTTGAAGTTGGAAGGAGGGTCATTCATAATTCATTCATGTATTCATATACTCATTCAATAGATTCATTGTATAAACATTTTAAGTAGAATTGAGATCAAGGGGTCTTGGATGAGTAAGCTTGTAGCAACATTGGAGAAAAAGGCTTGGAGCAACATCATCAATCAAGAAAGAATTCAATTGAGATTTTGAGAAAGATAAGTACACCATGTCTACAATATTTACATCTTCTTGTGTAATTTACTCTTTTGTCAAGATCATGAGTAGCTAAACTCCTAGTGTTTGAATGTAATGAACTCTAGAATGAATTTGTGATTAAGGTGTGTATGTTTTTAATAAAATCTTCATGTTTTGTGTGATTCACTTATATTATGCTTTATTCATTCGAATTGGTATATGCGCAATATTGATTTGAAGTTTATTTTTCATCGGGAAATCGAGAGATTCATGATGAAATAGAACCTATATAAGTGAAAAGAGTTGCATGCAATCCTAGATATAGGGACGACATAAATCTTCCGGATTAGGATCAAACCTAATATGGGAATTCACAAATCGTTATAATGCAATCTTGGGGGTTTAACTAGAAAGAGATTTCAGTTAATCAACTTGAGATTAAGTTTTTCACCTTGAGAAATGGTTTAACTTAAATCGGGAATTTCTACGGTCCACATAATTTGAGATTTTATTAAAAGAAGTTAGTTTTGTAAGGGTTCATGGTTGTATTTTTAACTTGTTAAATCACAAAAACATTCTAGAGTGATTTACATTCAAACACATCTCTATCTCTTGATTTCTTATTTTACAAATAATTCTTCATTTTTTTCTTTACATATTGTACGTTATTAAATCAAACAAAAACTTTAAAAATTAATTAGATTAAATAACAAAAAGACGACAATTATTAGTACTTTACAATACTCGTGGGAATGACACTCGATACTCAATAATCTATACTATAAAATGATAGGTGCAATTGCCTACGGTTTTCTAGAGTATCTTTTGAGCCATCAAAGTGTCGAAAAATCCGTATCAAGTTATAAATGACTCTTATTTATACTATTACATTTAGTGGGAAATAATCATTGTCGTAAACTTTGAGTTGAATGGATGTCATTCTTTGATCTTGTATGAAATTGCATGTCCTGTAAGCCAATATTAATAATTGTTTTGTTGTCTTGGCAAAACTACTTCACATGTGGCATATTTGTCAACCGTGAACCCTAAGTCGCTCGTTATTGACCTTTCTAGCTTATTTTTACAAATTCTCCTTGTGTGGATACTAGTCGGCTCATGATTCGATCGATCGGTCTGGTTGGTCAAATCTTCAAGCACTTCTAATCTGTCTTTATCTTGAGTAGATTGCTAACAAGTTGGACTTTGACTAGAGTACAAGATTGATGACTCATATCGGCTATTATTAACAATCGGTATGTCAAAAATTGGAATATCCTACCCTAACCTTAATGGGTATCTAGGCGTTATTAAGGTTCACTATTGAAAATGACAGGTTTGATCGGATAATCCCCTGTCCAATTAATCGTTGATTATATACTTTTCGAAAAGAAACTAAATTAAGATAAATGAGAATAAAACATTAATGTTAAAGGCGGTTTCAACACGTACTTAAAAATTAGTTTCAAGACATATGTACGGAAAAATTACTCATCAATTATGAAATAGTATACATGTACAAAAAAATTTGTTTATGTCTTATACCAATGTATTGCTAGTTTGAATTAATTAACGAATTATCATGTAAAAAAAGTTGCCCAAAGATAACATGTAACGAAAGAAATAAATTGTACAAAGATGATATCACATCTCACAAACATGACCTCTCCCAATCTCCTCTCTCTTGTTTTCTTTTTTTATTTCTCGGCCGTATGTTTTCCTTTAATAAGTCTAGCCCACGTCTCAATTATACAATTAAATCTTTTGGGCTCCACAAGAAAATACGAATTAAATAAAATAAGGATGACAATACAAATGAGGTACTCGAAGACCCATTTTATTCACCCTGTTATCCCCACGGACGGGGCGGGATGACCCCACCACGAATTATGGGGTGGGCAAGATGGGTGGGCCAGTGTAAACTTAAAAAATATTATTATATCATAGTATACACAATAATTCAAATAGAGTTAAATAAAAATGAACAAAAAATAAGAAAATTAATTACTATATACTTGCAATATATTTATATGCATATATATAAGTTTTTCTATCTTGTATTTTGTTTTTCTAATAGATCTTATTTATAAATAATCTTATTAGAAATGTATATATGTTAGATATAATATTAAGTACATGAGAATTGTATTATTATATATGTAAAATATTGACGGGGCAGGAAGAAAGTGATACATATGCCCATCTTGCTCTTGTCCCGCCATGGATCACGGAGCAGGATGACCCAAATACGGCGGGTCAAATGGGCCAGCACCCAAATTGCCATCCCTAGTTAAAAATAATCATTCATATGTCCAATAGGTCCAATAGGTAAAATACGGTGAATTTATCTTCAAAATTTCTTCTTCACTTATTCATTTATTATTTCTTCGTCATTAACAAAAACCACTAGAAAAATCAACTTAACATTGAAGAAACAACAACTTGGATCCATTCTCATACATTGCAATGTGACAAAAAATAAAAAACATTTCATGCAACGAGTGGAAGACTTGTTGAACCAATAACACGGTGAAACAGGTCAATATTTCAACGACATGCATGTAACAATTCCATACTCGTTTCCGGAAAACAAGTTTGGCACCAACGCGCCCCCAAGGCATAGCTCAACTGATAAAGGATCTGGGTGATGTGAAGTTCGCTTCGCTGGTACCCGCAACGTGGATATTCGAATCCGTCTGGTAACATGTCGGAGGAGGATTTTTTGTATGTGTGGTGACCTAGTCTAAAGCAGCTAAGAACCCTGGTTTGTTGAGACATTTCTCACTATTCACCCTCCACGAAACTTTAGGGGCGGGGCAATAGGGCCCTCCGAGATGGAGTCCATCCTTTTGTTTGGCACCAACGCGTCAATGCTACTATTATAAGTAAAATAAAATTAAATAAAATAATTTCTTGCAGAAAGTTGTGACAAACTTAAATGTTACTCCATCTGTTATCTGGTTTTAATTATCAGAGATTACAAAATATATATATATATAGAATATTATTTATAAAATATTACTGGAAAAAATTGAGAATTAATCATATTACAACCCTACGGAATGCGTTAGAGAATAAAAGGCACATAACGAGAAAGTTGTAAAATGTTAAAAAAAATTAAATACATGACGACTTACCTGAAAATGAAGGAACTACTATTGATTCCAAATCAAATCATCATCAACATAAACCCCATAATTATTTAACAAATTAAATCTAACACATTAATTAATTTATTGACGTATACATAAATCACGTGATAATTAAGCATCAGATCTTAATCACTGTTTCATACATCAATGATCAAACTAGTAGAGTTGTTCGATCCAAATAATCCCACAAGGGTTAATTAATTCTCCACATGATCGATTGGTGGTATGGCCCTCCTTTTTGGATGTCTCAAATGTATAGTCCAATTTCTATATTTAGTAATACTTTTGCTTGCATTTACTAATATACCCTTATATTATCTTAAAAACTAAAATCTTGAAAATATTTTTATGGAAAATATTAAATACCCATAATTTTGAAAAAGGAGAAGGAAGTCACCACCAATTTTTTTGAGCTTGGAGTCTAATATGGTATTTAAATTTATTTAAAGTGGTTAATTAGTTAATTATGTGGGGAATTTCCATTTTGAGATTTTTTTAGGCGGTGAATATATTTAATAACCCAATACCCACTAAATAATGGTATTATAGGAAGTTTCTAGGTATAATTTACTTTTTAAATCTTTGAAAACCCAAATTGTACAATATAATTGGGACGGAGGCCGTATTAAAAAAAAGGTCGGTTTGATAAAACACACTCCAACTTCAACAAATTCCGTAATTGTTAATAGCTATACATCTTCGTCAAAACTAAGTGCCAAAAGAAACTAGTTCTTGAAAATTATACTTTTAGTGCAATTTAGAAGATATCCTCAACCAACCTATTGTTGTGTTGGCTGTTGGGAATACGATGATTAATACTCATGAGAGTGGATCCTTTTACGGTTCAAGGTCTATCGGTTTTGGATCTTGAATCGGTGTTGACCGCCTTTGGTCAACAATACAAAATGCAAGTTTGGAGTCGAAATGGAAAAGGTGAAAGAGAATACCTTAATTGTTTATTATTGATGGAGACCGAACTGGGACTCCGGTCGGCTGTCAAGTAAGCAAACTTTAATTACAGAACATTTATTGAAATGTCAAAAAATCTCTATCAAATTATAATGACTCTTATTTATACTATTACATTTAGTGGGGAAATAATCATTGTCGTAAACTTTGAGTTGGATGGATATCGTTCTTTGATCTTGTATGAGTTGCATGTGTGTAAGCCAATATTAATTATTGTTTTGTTGTCTTGGCGACCACTTGACATGTGACATATTTGTCTACCGCCTGAACCCTAAGTCGCTCGTTATTGACCTTTCTAGCTCATTTTTCCAAATTCTCCTTGTGTGGTTACTAGTCGGCTCATGATTCGACCGAACGATCCTGGTTGGTCAAATCTTCAAGCACTTCTAGTCTGTCTTTGTCTTGAGTAGATTGCTAACAAGTTGGACTTTGACTAGAGTACAAGATTGACACTCATATCGGCTATTAACAATCGGTATGTCAAAAAGTTGGAATATCCCCGCCCTAACCTTAATGGGTATCTAGGCGTTATTAAGGTTCACTATTGAAAATGACAGTGAGGTTTGATCGGATAATCCCTGTCCAATTAATCGTTGATTATATACTTTTCGAAAATGGAACTAAATTAAGATAAATGAGAATAAAACATTAATGTTAAAGCGGTTTCAACACGTCTTAAAAAATTAGTTTCATGAGACATGTACGTAAAAATTACTCATCAATTATGAAATAGTATACATGTACGTAAAAATTTGTTTATATCTTATACCGATGTGTTGCTAGTTTGAATTAATTAACGAATTAACATGTAAAAAAAAAGTTACCCAAGAACATGTAACGAAAGAAATAAATTGTACAAAGATGATATCACATCTCACAAACACGACCCTCTCCCAATCTCCTCTCTCTTGTTTTCCTTTTTTTTTTATTTCTGGTCAATATGTTTTCCTTTAATAAGTCCAGTCCACGTCTCAATTATACAATTAATTGCATTTGGGCTCCACAAGAAAATACGAATTAAATAAAATAAGGATGACAATACAAATGAGGTACTCGAAAACCCATATGTTCACCCTGTTATCTCCACGCACCGGAGTTGGGTGACCCACCACGAGTTGTGGGGTGGGCAAGACGGGTGGGCCGTGTAAACTTATAAAATTATTATTATATCATAATATACACAATAATTCAAATAGAATAAAATAAAAAGGAACAAGAAATAAGAAAATTAATTACTATATGCTTGCAATATATTTATATGCATATATATATATATATATACACACATAAGTTTTTTTAATCTTGTATTTTGTTTTTCTAATAGATCTTATTTATAAATAATCTCATTAGCAATGTGTATATGTTAGAGATAATATTAAGTACATAAGAATTGTATTATTATATATGTAAAATATTGGACGGGGCAGGAAGAAAGTGATACATATGCCCACCCTGCTTTTGTCCCGCCACGGATCACGGGGCAGGACGACCCAAATACGGCGGGTCAAATGGGCAAAGACCCAAATTGCCATCCCTAGTTAAAAATAATCATTCATATGTCGATAGGTCGAATAGGTATAATACGGTGAATTTATCTTCGAATTTCTTCTTCTCTTATTCATTTATTATTTCTTCGTCATTAACAAAAACCACTAGAAAAATCAACTCAACATTGAAGAAACAACACTTGGATCCATTCTCATACATTACAATATGACAAAAATAAAAACCAAGTTTCATGCAAAAGCGGGAAGACTTGTTGAACCAATAACACGGTGAAATAGGTCAATATTTCAACGACATGCATGTAACAATTCCATGTGTGGTTACTAGTCGTCTCATGATTCGACCGAACGATCCTGGTTGGTCAAATCTTCAAGAACTTCGATCTGTCTTTGTCCCGAGTAGATTGCTAACAAGTTGGACTTTGACCATAGTACAAGAGATTGGACTCTTATCGGCTATTAACAATGGGTATGTCAAAAAGTTGGAATATCCTACCCTATTCTTAATGGGTATCTAGCGTCATTAAGATTCACTTGAAAATGGCGGGTTTGGGATAATCCCACCCAATTAATCACCGATTATATACTTTTGAAAATGAAAATAAATTAACAAAAATAAGAATAAAATATTTGAACTTGGCACGTTCGTAGAATAACCATCTTATAGTACCTACACCATTAGATCACCCCACAAAGGATAACATCTATGTGATTTTAGTTTTTTTTTGTCATATTACTATATTTTTAATATTTTTTAGGGTGAAAGGATAAATGAATGTCCTAGAACGAGAGGGGATGTGATTCAAACATGAGTGTGCTTGTACAAAATCCGGGAGATTGTTGATAACACTTTGGAAATTATATGTACAAAATCAACAACCATCGAGGTATGTTTTTCGAATTTCGTTTTAGCCAAATACTTATAATTATGTGTTTTTTATTTTTTGTTGTTGCTTTTTTGTAGTTTTGTTCATCATATGATGAAGTTAGGACACATTTGAATAACTCAAAAATATACACAGTTGAGATGAAGTTGTGCGGTTGATGTAGAAGAAAATGTATGAATCCTTTTGTTGAAGGACAATTGATTAGTTTTGGCATCAACCCCAATGTTGGGAAACTTTGTTTTATTCTATCCTGAATAGAATTTTTTTTGTTGTTCTGTTTAGGTAGTTTAACCAGTTCCAATTTTGTTATTGACAAAACTTGTGTATTATTTGGTCTAACATTACATTTAATTCTATTTTATGAGTCCTTTCAAAAAAAAATATTTTATGAGTCTGTTTTCTCTAATAAATATATTATTCTTTCACTTATTTCAATATGTCATTGAATTTCTCTAAGACAAAACAATGAATCGAACCTATGCATATATATATATACCGATAAGAATGAGAAAAATAAACCCGTTAAAATATAGAAATTCAATGCATGATTATTACCTTGCATCTTGATTTCATGTTTCAAATTCTATATGATATTTATTAGATAATATAAAAAGATTTCCATATAACACCGAAAGTATTCAATTATGAATGTGGAATAACTCAAGTGATAATTAATTATTATTTATACTAGGTATTGCAAATTGAAGTAATCGTTTTTTCTTATGAATTTAATCGAAATCACAATTAATTTAGTCATATAGGAATAATTACAAGATAAAAAAACAAAATTTATGAATAAAAAAGTATATGAAAATTAATCTTTGAACATATCAAATATGTTTAAAGACAATTATTTAAAAATTTATCTTTGAATATATCGTAATTCGGGACTCTCAAGCTATTCAAGAAAATTATAAAAATTGATGCACTAATGTTTCACGTATAACTATAAAGTGATATTATTAAATTTGCACCAAAGTTTCACTTATAACTATAAATTTGTCATTAATGATGAAACAATTGTATTGTTATTTTCTAAATCATATGGTGTGGACATGTGGTGTTAGTACAATAGGTACCTCCTTACTTTTTGTAGGTAGGATGTAAACCCCTAACCCGACACTAATCCGACCTAAAGTTTCTTGAAAGAAATACGAACACGAACACGACTAACACAAACACGACACGAAGTTACCAATTTATCTAAAACGTAGTTGTTTTATTTTTTTACTTAATTTTTGATGCATTTTGAGCATAATTCAAATCGACAAAACCAAACCCGAACCCGACCCGATGGACCTAATTGACACCCCTATTTGTAGCAGACTAATTAGTCTCAAGGAGATTATCTCCTCTTATCATTACCTGGAAATATAAAAATGAAAAATTATTAAAGAGTTAGTTACATTTGTATATAATTACTCATATAATGAAGTAAAAAGGAAGAGTTCTATGTTAATTCTCTTAGCATTGTTATGCCTTCATGTTCTACTTTGTCAACTTGTTTTATTGTAGAAAGTGATTTTAAATAAAAAATAATAGTCCTAACTTAGTGAAAGAAATAACAGACTTTTGAAGGATAAATCCTAAAATCTATATGTATTGAAATATCTAATAATATAATATATTTGTACTAAAAAAATATATAATATATACAAATATATTCTAAAAATATCTAAAAAATAAAAGTTTTGAAGGAAAAACCATAAATTATAGATATATCCAAATATATAATAATATTATATATACGTAAATTTCATTCCATGCAACAAAATCCTAAAACAATATTAACAAAAACCATGTATTGTATATCTAACGTTTTATTCAGTTAAAAGAACACTAAAAACCAAAATTAACCAAAATCCGTTAAAAAAGAGTAGATCTGAAAATCTTAAATATACAAATCAAAATATATGTGAAATTTTATAGGTAGAAAATCTCTAATAATCAAAACAGAGTCAGAAACAACTGAAAATAAACTTAATCTGGATTTTTTTGCCTTAAAAAGATCCTTGCAACAAATAGAGTCGGATATGTTAGAAAATAACTCGACTGTTACAAATTAATAACCATCCATGCCTTCCATCACTTCTCAAGAATTTTAGCCTCCAAAAACATTAGACATCAAAATAGAGCCATATCACGCAAATACTAATTGTGATCGAACTATTTCGAGTTAAAACACCCTAAATATCGAGATAGATTGATTTGTTAAAAATGAACATAGATCCGAATTCTTTTTTTGTAAAAAAATTAAAAAATAGAGTTTGTACTATTGCCTAGATCTCAAGTACTCGCCTAGAAGCCGAAAAACTATGAAAACATAGATCTAGGTGAAATGAAAGAAAAATGATCGTAATAATATAGATGTCACGCCCCAAACGCGACGCGACGACGATCAATCACTTAAACAGAATAATTCAATAGTCTAAACCAATGATACAAACTCCAAGTGAAATAGAGTCTAATGCAGCGGAATAAAATACACACAAGTACAAATTACATCTTAAGGTCCAACGGAATCCGAATACAACCCAATAGATTATCCGAATTTAACTTACAGTCCAAATAGAAACAAAATGAAAAGTCCAACAACAATCAAAGTAAAAGGAGTGTCGCTCCACATCAACTGTAGGAATTCAATCTGTGGTAGGTTCGACGCCTTCAACGTACTCTTCATCTAAAGGTTAGAAAACAGGAGGGAGTGAGACATAAATCTCAGTGGATGGGGTGATCGTGTGCATGTGTGGCGATATATATAGTTAATGCGAGAAAACGGTTGTATGAAAACGCGTGAGGTATGATGCATGTTTTCATACATAGCCTACAAGCATCGTGATAAATATATATTAAGTAATATATTTATATAGTTTAAGAAATAGTTCGTGGTCACACACAGCACGATGATTCAATTGATATGAGGATTGCGCGATCAAGTGTAGCGCCAATCCCATGCAAGACAATTAGTGGTTGCGTCAAGTGTAGCGCCAACCCATGCATTACAAGTAAGCGGTTGCGTCATGAAGTGTAGCGCCAACCAAGCGTTAAAGTTCAACTCAACTCCGGAATCGTGTGGATCGGGCAACGATTCCTTCGTTCTTCCTTGTAACTCCCCGTTCATGATGGTCCAAGACCACCTTATTGCTCCATAGCAAAGACAAAATCCACGTTGAGCTAGCAAGGCTCGGATTCATCATAATCATGATTATACCTCAAGTACTACGACCCGCTTCCTGGACAAACGCCGTCCCTCGTTGCGGGATTAGGACGATGGGGTAGGAAGAGTGGAATAGCGGCCGAGCTGCCCGGTTCCATCCCCGATGTATCCATTCCGAGTCGTGAGCTCGACACACCAAGTTGACTCAAACAGAAAGTAAATACAAGTTCGGGTAGTCAACCAGCAATGAGTATTATTGATTGAGGAAGCGAGTTCGGGAAAATTTTGAAAATTTGCAAGTAGCAATTATGGCGTTGGTGGAGTTATTTGGATGAAGATGATTATCGGGAGGATAAGCAATCTTCGATATCTTGAAAGATTAGGTGGAACATAAGTCCCATTATAGATTCAAATCGCAAGACGAGAAAGTTGCCCGCTGATCGGGTATTAATCGGTCAAGGCGGTCCGATAAGTCAAGGGTTTTTGAGAAAATAAAATATTTTAATTAAGAATTAAAGTCAGAGGGTCCAGGGCTGTTTTAGTAAAAGGAAAATAATTTGAGTTAGGTCCTTGATAAAAAGAAAATTTACAATTTAGCCCCGTTTTGTAAAAACTAATACTTTTGGGGTTAAAATTGAATAAATAAATATCCCAACCTTGAAAATTATGAGGTCAGTTCCTAAATTCTCCAAATTGTTCAGAGATTCAGGTTTTTGAAGTTTTGAGGTCTAGTTTTTTATAAGATTCTCATATTGGCCCCAAATTTGTTAAAATTGCCATTTCGGGCTCTAAGTTTAAAATAATTGGAACTCACAAACGGGAAGGGCTTTTAATGTGATTCCAGTTGTAAAATGTCACTAAGGTCAGTGAGATATTGGGACAAAAACAGTTTTTAAAAGAAGCAAATATAGGTCCCTTAACTTTTGAAAATTTCATTTTTGTCCCATTTTGAAATAATTGCTTTTAAGGCTTTTAGGGGTCCAATTGTTATGAAATTTGAACCTTGGGTCCAAGATATAATTATGTTATAGTTAAATTAGTATTTCCAGGTGCATGGACTGCATAAGTCCTAGAAATTGTATTTTGGTCCTCAAGTTTAATCTTTTACAATTTGGTCCCTCAATTTTTATAAAATTACTTTCCAAGCTCTAAACACTTGGATTTTTGGAATACACTTAAAATATGTTATTTCCAGTCCCTTAAGAGTTAAAATTTCAAATTTTAAAATTAGGGTCTGGTACAGTTTCGAAATTTGCAAAATAGCCCTTAAACTTCTCAAATTTTACAATCTAGTCCTTAGGCTTTTAAAGGTTGATTTTATTTATCTAAAAACTTTTAAAACTTTATTAAAATATCAAAACATAATTTTTGAATCTGAGTTCAGTCCCTAAATCAAAAATTACAGAGGGGTCCTTAAGTTTTATTTTCTTGCAATTAAGTCCACCAACTTTCCATTTTTTGCATTTTAAGTCCAAAAGTTGAAATTTAATCAATTATTCTCGACTTGTCCAGGTTATAAATCATTCAAAACATAGATTTCAAGAGTCATACACATACATATCCTTCTCATACAAAATTTCATCAAATATAACAATAAAGTGTGCATGTATGCCCTATTTTTCGATAAATCGCATTTTTGAGCAACACTTGAGAATTTTTCCAACTTGATACAAGAAAATAGCATGAAATACATAATATATATCTCAAGTGCTCAATAACAAAATACTACATGCATATTTTCAATTTAAAACACCTAGAAGTTGAAAGGATTTTTCCACCCACCTTAAAAATGAACTTGTTGGTGAAAGATTAAATAAATCACTCTTGAAGGAGAAGTGACTTAGGCCAGCCCCTAGGTCAAGGAATACCAAAAAAATATAGGAGTTAGGAAATGAGGTTGAAAATTTAAGGAAAGAAGAAGGAGGTGAAGAAAATTGGTAAAACTACACTTACCTTGTGTAGTAGAGGAAAAGAGACTAGTAGAGGTCTCAAAATGGGTCTCCTTCTTCACTCTTAAACTAACTCTTAAGGTCAGCCCCTAAAAGTCCAAAAATGAAAATGGAGTATCAAAATTTTGGAAAATAGAAGAGAAAGAAGAAAATGTACTAAAAATCCCATTTCTTACCTTATAGTCTAATTTCTCTTCAAAATCTTCAAAGTCTTGAGGTCATTTTCAAGATGATGGTAAGGCTCTTAGTGTCTCCCAAGTCTTCTAAGTATACCTCAAACCAAAAATCAAACATAGGTTAAGAAGTGAAGATGATGAGCTAGAGAATACAAGATGATTTTTAGAACACAATTTCTTACCTTATGTTTGATGAATTTGATCCTTTAGAGAGGAAGATGGGAGTAAGTCTTGTGTTTTTGTGCTAAGCATGAAATGAAGAGTGTTGGGAGTGTTGGGTAAGTAATGTTACAAGATAAGAAAAAAATGGTCTTGACTCCTTAATTAGAAGGGCGAAAATTTGGCAATTTTCAATTTTTTTTTTTTGTATATTAGGCTTAAGATTGTAGGATGGTAAAAAAACAATTGATAGATTCTCCTAAGAACAAGGAGCCGAAAGTTGGGGAAATAATCATCATTGTCTTGTCATTTCTTTATTCACTAAAATTGGTTGAAAGAAAAGATTGTCCCCCCTTTATGCATATGGCCGAAAGTTGGGGGGGAAATAAGTATTTTTTTTTTTTTGATTAAGATTGAAATGTGTAGGTTTATATATATGTGTAAAAAAAATATTTAGGAGGTAAAAATAATAATAAGGATGTGAAAGAATAAAAAGTGTATATCTTCCTCAAAATAAATTGGAAGTTGATTGAGAGTGTATTATAGAATAAGGTGAAATATTTGGTTAAGGATTGGAATAGACTCTAAATTATCGAGGTCCAATAGTTCTAAAGTCGTAGTTAATCGATCAAGTAATAATACTAGAGGAGAATATAAAATCGTCAGGCCAAAAACGCGAAATGCATAATTGACGTTGGAAGAAATAAACAAAAGTAGAGTCGTGTTTCATTAATAATAGGTTTGTGATACATAGCCGAATAAATAATCACTACATAAAATCGTATCTCACGTTGTTAAAATTCGGGGCCTCACAATAGATCTATAAAATAAAATACAAACATGAATTTCAAATTTTGCAAAGATATTTTTGGTTTTTCCGAGGATCGATTTTGCATGAAGAGAGACTCGAAAAGATAGTTCGGACATGTAGAGGAGGAGAGTTTAAGCAACTCAAGAGACAACGATTTAATTTCGATTCTTTGTCATTTGTTTATCAGGTTTGCCAAATAATGGGCCGTTTAGTCAACATCTATTTTTACAACATAATAGAATTTAAATTGTTTGGACCAGTCTTTGTAGGCCCATATATGTACTTCTTTTCTTATAACTCGCACCATTATGGATATGATTGTTGTTAGGTCCATATAAGATGTTAATATTTTATGGTTCAATTTAAAAATAAGTTCTTCATTTAAATTTTTATTTTATTTAAAAATAAGTTCTTCAATGAAGTTTACGTCTACTTAAAATGTATTTTTCTACTTTTATTCATACTTATTTATCTTTTGTTTTTGAAATTTTGGATATAACAATTCTTTGAAAAATTATTTTTTATAAGATGCAATTCATGCATCACATGTTATTTGATTTCTACATTTTTTAAAGCAGTTTCTACTTTGTTGACTTATGATGATTCACAAAAATATATTATTTTCCTAAATAGTATAAGGTTTCCAAAAATATAACATTCTTTCCCATAAAATATCGAAATATGAAAGCATGAAACGAAAATATATAACTTTTTACCACTTCCAATAAAACAAAACGCGAAATATATATTTTCATATTGCTAATAATCATTTACTATCTATTAATTAAAAGTATGGTGCGTAATTATCCCAACATCTATTCTATATATAATAATTACGCACCATACTTTTCATTAATTGGTTGTAAATGGTTATTATAATAAAATTCCCAACCAACCAATTAAATTACTAATAATTGATAATAAGATATGTCTCATAACAAAGAGATGTTGGGTATGCGGACCCAAGCCATATCTTTTACATGCCAAAGACTGAATGAAGAATTAGTCTATTTTATTTGTTCCCTTATGATTTATTCTTCTATCTTTAATCCACTTTTATTTGCTATATATTTTAATTACTTATTAAAATTCTATTCACTATCTCTAACAAATAAAATTATTTTTTTAATTTACAATCCGTGCATCGAACGGGTGTACTACTAGTATTACTATATTTTTTAATATTTTTAGGGTGAAAGGATAAATGAATGTCCTAGAACGAGAGGGGATGTGATTCAAACCTGAGTGTGCTTGTTCAGTTGCATGTCTTTTTACCGAACGGGCCACATATTTTTCAATATCTAATTAGGTGTTGTGGCACATTTGATGTATATATGTGAAAACTTAAAACATAAATGCTAATAATATTTATGTTTTACAAACTCTTATCATATGTGTTTATTAAATTTTCGCGATTGGTGAAGGAAATATAATTTAGCACATGAGAAATATATGATCTGAAATAAGTAATGAATAGTTAAAACATAAAAGGGATATTTTGAGAAGATAAAAGTAATGCGGTGGAGTTGCCAGAAAGAGAAAAATCAATAGATATAATGGACATAGAAGTTGAATACTCATGAGAGTGGATTCTTTTACGGTTCAAGACCTATCGATTTCGGATCGTGAGTCGGCGTTGATCGCCTTTGGTCAACAAAGACAAAATGCAAGTTGAAACAAACCGAAAATTGAAAAAGGTGAAAGAGAATACCTTAATTGTTTATTATTGATGGAGACCGAATCGGGACTCGGCCACCGTCAAGTAAGCAAACTTTAATTACGTAACATTTATTGAAGTGTCGAAAAATCCCTATCAAATTATAAATGACTCTTATTTATACTATGCATTTAGTGGGGAAATAATCATTGTAGTAAACTTTGAGTTGGATGGATATCATTCTTTGATCTTGTATGAGTTGCATGTCCGTAAGCCAATATTAATTATTGTTTTGTTGTCTTGGAAGCCACTTGATATGTGGCATATTTGTCTACCGTTGAACCCTAAGTCGCTTGTTTTTGGCCTTTCTAGCTCATCTTTCCAAATTCTCCTTGTGTGGTTACTAATCGGCTCATGATTCGACCGACCGATCCTGGTTGGTCAAGTCTTCAAGCACTTCGAGTCTGTCTTTGTCTTGAGTAGATTGCTAACAAGTTGGACTTTGACTAGAGTACAAGATTGATTGACTCATATATCGGCTTATTAACAATCGGTATATCCAAAACTTGGAATATCCTACCCTAATCTTAATGGGTATCTAGACGCGTCATTAAGGTTCACTATTGAAAATGACATGTTTGATCGATAATCCCCCATTCAATTAATCGTTGATTATATACTTTTCGAAAATGAAACTAAATTAAGATAAACGAGAATAAAACATTAATGTTAAAGACAGTTTCAACACGTACTTAAAAATTAGTTTCAACAGAGACATGTACATAAAAATTACTCATCAATTATGAAATAGTATACATTATGGCTTGTATGATGTCATTTCCAAGACGTACAAATTCAAAGTAAGTAACTTGAGAAAAATTGGGTTAATCCGGCCACTAAGATATTTTCCCAGTCAATCAGGTAGTATAGCTGACTAAAAATTGTGTTCATTTTGGTGCTATAATTAAATTTTGGATTGTATTAAATATGTTGAGCATAACGATTCTGGGAAAAAATAGACTTAGAAAAAGGCTCAAGTGTATAATAATTTAGTATTAATAGTTATGAACTAATTATAGGCTTTAAGACGATTTTTTTGTTATTAACCTAGATGTTATGAATATTTTCATAGTTTCATCTGTTATGATTTTTAGCAGATTTGTATCGATATATTGCTAGTTGAGTTAATTAATGAAGTAATGTTTCTCGTATAAAAAAAGTTAATCAATAACATATAAGTTGTAACGAAAGAGATAAATTGTACAAAGATGATATCACATCTCACAAACACAGCCTCTCCAAATCTCTAAAGATGTCAATAAGGGCCAGGCCCTGAGGGCCGACCTTAGCCCGCCCTAAAAATCTAAGGGCTAGGCCTATATTTCATAGGCCCTTATAACATGAGGGCTTTTTAGCCCGCTCCTATGGCCCTAGGGCCGTCTAGGGCTAGGGTAGGGCTGACCGTTAGGGCTTTTTTCCTTATAAGTTTTTTGTATTTTATATGTTTATATTTAAAATTTATGCTTGCAGTACTATCAATCCATTATTTGATCTCATTTATCAATTACCATTTATCTTGACAAATTATCAAATTTGATCTTTGATCTCATTTATAATTTAGTCTTACTAAATAACTTAGTAAATACAAAATTAAATTTGGTATGTAATTGATAATGATTATTTAGTACGTTAACAGTTATAAATAACTAAAATATATTTTATATAGACTATGTGATTACTAAAATAAAAATGACAAATTTTGAATATTTTAATCCGAATGGAATCTAAGAATTAAATGGCTTATTTTTATAAAATAAAAAATTTGCAAGTTAATTTTTCCATCATGATGTAATGTTTTAATTTAGACGAAATAACTTCATCAAAAATGTAAAATGAAAAAAAAAAAAGTCATAAAGGCTACTGCCCGACCTCCTAGCCCTATAGGCTGGGGATCGGGCTTAGATTTTTCAAGTCCTTATGAGTTCAGGCTTTTTAGCCCTATTTACAAGAGTTAGGGCCTCTTAGGGCTAGGGTAGAGGCTGAGACGGACCGACCCTTATTGACATCTCTACAAATCTCCCTCTCTCTTGTTTTCCTTTTCTATTTCCCTCTCGCCAATATATTTTCCTTTAATAAGTCTAACCCACGCCTCAATTATACAATTAATTATCTTTGGGCTCCACAAGAAAATACGAATTAAATAAAACAGAGATGACAATGCGCGGGACATGTACTCGAAGACCCATTTGCCCAGTGGCAGACCTAGGGGGGACAAGGGGGAGGGGGGTAATTGCTCCCCCAAAATTTTTCAAAATTTCATTTTCCTCCCCTAAAGTTTTCAAAAAAAAATAGTTAAATAAATGACTTTCCCTCCCCCCCAAATTTTGATAAAAACTTCAAATAGTTGCCTTTTAGAATATAAAAACCCATTAATTATGGTTAATATATGAGTATTTTTTTCATTGTTTAAATTTATAAACTCGATCCAATTTTCGCCCCCCAAAGTTGAAATCTTGCGTTCGCCGCTGCATATGCCCACCCGTTATTCCCACAGAACGGAGACCACGAGTTGCGGGGTGAGCAAGATGGGCCCGTGTAAACTTAAAAAAATTATTATTATATCATAACATACACAATAATTCAAATAGCAAAATTAAAAAGGAACAAGAAACAAGGAAATTAATTACTATATACTTATAATATATTTATAAGCATATTTATAAGTTTTTTATCTTATGTTTTATTTTTCTAATACATATTATTTATAAATAATTTTATTATCAATGTATATATGTTAGATATAATATTAAGTACATAAGAATTATATTATTATATATGTAAAATATATATTAAATATATATTTTCTAAATAAAAATATTGGATGGGACGGGGGAGGAAGTGATACATATGCCCGCCTCGATCTCGCCCGCCATGAATCACGGAGCAGACGACCCAAATACGGTTCGGGGGCCAAATTGTCATTCCTAATTGAAAATGATCAATCCTATATCGGATAGATCCAATTGGTAAATTACAAGGAATTACCCCAACTTGCGCCAGAAGGCAAATAAAAGCCCACTAATTCTTTAAGGAAATACTTAATTAATTTGGATAATAATCTAAATAAAGCCTAGTAAACTCACGAAGACTTATTTATTGGGAAAATTACATAAAATACTCTTTTTGGTAAGTATACCACAAAATACGTTCATATCACTTTAGTAACTATTTTTTTCCTTTTGTACCTTTTTTTTTCTTTTTTACGCTCCTACATATTTTTTTGATTATTTTTATTTTTTCCGTTTTTTTTTCCTGTATTGCTTTATATGTAATATATATTGTTTCGATGTTTTTTTAAATATATTTCTTTGTTGTTTCTATGTTATTTCTTTATTGTTTCGATGTTTCAGAATAATTTTTACCTATTTTTTATGATGTTTTCTATTCATGTATTATTTTGTACATTGTTTCTATTGTTTCGGTGTTGTTCTATAATATTTTTAATGTTGTTCAAATAGTTTTTTTTTGTTGTTTCCATGTAGTGTTCAATGTGTAAATATAAATTTACCCATTTTTAAGTTCTTTTTATTCATGTTGTGTTTTTAATATTTTTATGTTATTTTTGGGTTGTTTCCATACCGTTTTTAATGTTGTTCCGATGTTTATTTGTTGTTTCCATATAATTTTCGATGTTTAAATATAAATTTTACCTATTTTTAACTCTTTTTTGCTCATATGATTTTTTCTATATTCTTTCTGGTTTGTTTGTATATTGCTTCCCGATTGTTTCCATGTTTTTATGTTTTCATGCATTGGATCAAAAATTGAATTGTATTTTTTTATTCATGTTGTTTCTATAATATTTTTAATTTGTTTGATTTTAATATGTGTTGTTTTATGTTTTATAAGACTTGAGTATAAAATAAGATTATTTAACGAGGCAAAATTTATCTTTAATCGAAATTTTATTAAAAGAAACATCTTTGAAACATGTTAGAAAAATCTTGAAACAAAGCGTAAAAGTCCGGAAATTTTGGCGGGAGCGTAAAGTTGTGTAGAAAAAGGGTGGGAGTGAATTTGGGTAAAATATTAGAAAGCGTAAAAAGTGACATTATCTCCAAAAAAGTGGAGCATTATATCAATTACCCTCATTTATTTGTCTATAAAATCCCACACCGACCCATTTATTTATGAATATGAATCCTTAAAAGCCTTAGGCCATCTCTAACCAAAATTCTATTTTAGTGCGATTTTTGCACTAAAATAGTGCAATTTCTCGCACCAAACTTAAAATTCATCTCCAACCCATCTACTTCAAATTTTGCACTAAAAGGAATATACCTTGAATATTCTTTATTATTTCAATACAAAAATTATTTTATTAAAACCAACTATTTTTAACATAGTATTATAAATTCATATTTAGTAATTAAAAATATATATTTTTTATTATAACTAATCTATATATAATAATATATTAAATAAAGAATTTAAACAATTAATAACAAGATTTAAATAAAGAAAAAATGTGGCATTCATGTAGATAAAATTAAAAATACCAGATTATTAAGAATGGTCTTTTATTAGTTAATGTGTGTTTATTTATTAATATCTGATTTATTTTATAATGTATGTTCTATGAGTTTATGTTAATGTAATGTAGTTCTTGTTTTTATCACTTAATTGTCTTTTAAATAATTTTTTAATTACTGTTCAAATTTAAATTTAGTAATATTAAATATTTTTATTAATAATAAATCATACATACAAATTATAATCTATTTAAAAATATACAACTCTTTAAAAATACATTTTATAGCATATTCTAATATAATAAAACTAAACAAAAAACAAAAGAAATGAAAAAAAAAAAAAAAAACCAACGCTATCTTGCCAACAATGACGCAACACTGTTCATCTCGTTAATTTAGCGCAAATAATAGCGCTTGGTTGGACCTCAAATTTATCTCTATTTTGGCATTTGGCGTCTCGATTGGAGACGGCCTTAGACGATGAATTTATCTTTGGAATTTCTTCTTCTCTTATTCATTTACTATTTCTTCGTCATTAACAAAACCACGAGAAGAATCAACTCAACATTGAAGAACAACACTTGGAACCATTCTCATGCATTGCAATAGACAAAAATAAAAACAATTTTCTTGCAACAATGTGGAAGACTTGTTGAACTAATAACACGGTGAATGGTCAATGCTTCAACTACATGCGCAGATAACATTCCATAGTCCATACTGGTTTTTCGATAATAAAAACTAGTTTGGTGGGACAACTACCTCTCATCTCTTTCCTCAACAAACGAAGCCTTGGCTAGGCATAGTTTAACAGTGACACAAGGTAAAAAATCGGGTGATGTGATGTACGCTAGCCCCAAGGCATAGTTTAACTGGTAAAAAATGGGTGATGTGATGTACGCTAGCTTCGCTGGCAACCGCAACGTGGATATTCGAATCCGTCTGGTAACATGTCGGAGGAGGATTTCTTGTGTGTGTGGTGACCTAGTCTAAAGCAGCTCAAAACCCTGGTTTGTTGAGGCATTTCTCACTATTCACCTCCTCCACGAAGCTTTAGAGGCGGGGCAATAGAGCCCTCCGAGATGGAGTCTAATTTGGGTATGGATAAATCAGATGTACTTTGGTTCGAGAGCCTCGCCTCGCTCCTAGGTACTTTGGTTCGAGAGCCTCGCCTCGCTCCTAGGTACTTTGGTTCGGGTGACCTGAAAGAGAACAAACGTTAGGCTAGCCATGTGGGTCCCCGACTAAGGCCCTCCGATGCTTAAGTCAGTTTCAAATCGCTAGGTCGCTAAGAATTGATAGTGCGAAGTGAATAGTAAATTATGAGATACATGTTTCAAGTAGATGAGTGTGGTATTTATAGATCTTGACATGAGTAGTCGCACGAGCTAGATACACGTGTCAAGATCGCATCCATTCTGTCGGTGATCCTACGGCCTTCGTCGCGGGTCGGACAGGTCGGGTGATCGGGTGATCGGGTGTCGGGACCCATTTATAAAACACGCGGATCTTGGTGTCGTGGAGCTATTTTGTCTTATATGGGAGGGTAAAAGGTAATTTAACCTGTACATATCGTGAGTCCATCCTTTAGTTCAATGCTACTATTATAAGTAAAATAAAATTAAATAAAATGATTTATTCGAGAAAGTTGTGACAAACTTAAATGTTACTCTATCTCTGTTATCCGGTTTTAATTAGATCGAGATTACAAAAATATATATAGAATATTATTTATAAAATATTCCGGGAAAAATTGAGAATTAATCATATTACAACTCTACTAATGCGTTAGAGAATAAAAGGCACATAACGGGAAAGTCAGAAAGTGTTAAAAAAATTAAATACATGACGACTTACCTGAAAATGAAGGAACTACTATTGATTCCAAATCAAATCATCATCAACATAAACCCCATAATTATTTAACAAATTAAATCTTACACATTAATTAATTTCTTGTCGTATACATCAATCACGTGATAATTAAGCATCAGATCTTAATCACTGTTTCATACATTAATGATCAAACCAGTAGAGTTGTTCCAAATAATCTCACAAGGGTTCATTCTCCATAGACTAAAACTGATTGGTGGTAATTATGATCCTTTTTTGGATGTCTCAAATGTATAGTCCAGTTTCTATATTTAGTAATATTTTTTGCTTGCATTTACTAATATAGCCCTACATTATCTTGAAAACTAAAATCTTGAAACTATATTTTTACGGAAAACATTAAATACCCATAATTTTGAAAAAGGAAAAGTCACCACCAATTTGTTTTGAGCTTGGAGTCTAATTTGTTATTTAAATTTATTTAAAGTGGTTAGTTAATTACATTGGGTGACTTTACATTTTGAGAATTTTTTTTGAGGTGGTGAATTTATTTAATAACCCGATACCCACTAAATAATGGTATTATAGGAAGTTTGTAGGTATAATTTACTTTTTCATTACTTGTTTAAATCTGTTTGAATGCCAAAAGAAACTAATACTTGAAAATGATACTTTTAGTGCAATACTAGAAGATATCTCTCGACCAATCTATTGTTGTGTTGGCCTTTTAGGGAATACAATGATCTAATGCTTCACGAGATTCTAGTTCTATTGTCTGTCTTAGTGTTTTGAATCATTTCAAACGTGTTTTTAGTATGCTTCGAAAAATGAAAAATGAATAGGGCTTTATAATCTACCCCTACGTCAGTAAATGCAATACCAGTATATGAGAGAGCCATAAAAGACCAAACAATATGGCTCAGTAACTAAGCAGCCGCACAAGTAACTTCTCAGACAATACAAATACAATGTATTACAAAAAAGAATCGCTAGCTTTTACGGCATCACTGTTTACCAAGCGTTCGATTCTTAAACTTGATTTTGATTTTATGAGACGGCGCACTTGGAGTTGGCGCACTTGGAGTTGCACTTACGCTCCCATCGGTTCTGTTCACATTCGCCTCACTTGGTTCGGGTCGTAAACCGCCAACAGTATCTTGTCTGGTTTCAGGTAAATGTTCTTTTCCCCCTGACTCAACACCGCCCACTCTCGTTTCGCCACCTGGTAATTCAACTGAAGGCACGGCGTTTGTTTTATCGGCGAGAAGCTTTGCCATTTCCTTCTCTTTCCGCTTCTTTTCCTTTTTTCGCCTTTTTAGCTCCAAGCGTTCTGGATCATCGTCGTGGCCATTCTTTTTCCTCTTCTTGTCCTTGTCTTTTTTCTTCTTCTTCTCTTTTTTACCATGAGAATGTGTATCGGTCGGCCTTCTTGAACTGCCTTCCACGTCATCTCTCCCGACGCTAGGAGAAGCTAAATCGCGTTCACTGGTTTGCGGGCCCGTATCAATTTTCATTGTACTGGTTGAAACCGGTAAAGAAACTTTGCTTGAGTCTGCAGTACATTGAAGTTCCTTCACAAATTCTTCACCGTCAATTGTGGGTTTAGCACTGCCTATACTGGCAGTTACTCTAGAACCTACGTCTTGGCATGAATTAACATCCTCAAAGTTGTGATTACCAGTGCTGATAGTCTCGGCAAAGTTTCTATTCGGAGCATCGACAGAAACTGAACTGCTTGCTCCTCCACGATCAGCAGCAAGAGTATTCGAGATTCTGGCATTATCGGGTCCTCCGCCCGACTGCTTGCTCCTCCACGATCAGCAGCAAGAGTATTCGAGATTCTTGCATTATCGGGATCCTCAGCCCGACTAGTTGCAAGAGATTGTTTGACCCTAATTTTTATCTTTGGCTTTTTTACTTCACGACTGTTAGAAACAGTATCGGGTTCATTGGGAGCTTCCATGGTGGCCAAATTATCATGCGCATGGTCAAACACGGGCTCAGTTTCTTGATGAAATGTAAACAAAGTGTCTGCTTTTCTGGGAGCTTCGGCATCTACGTTAGTGTCGCCTAAAGAATTAGTAACTTGCTCGATTGGCTGTTGAATTTCAGCGGGCATTTGCAAATTAGGCATTGTTATCGGATCTTCTTCAGTATGATCCGATACTGAGTTTCTCTGTTCAGGAGCATCATAATCAGGTGCAGGAGCATTCTCTGCCTTAGTCGAGTCATGATTTCCATCGAGTTCTGGATATCCTTCAGGGGCTACCATATTATGTGGAAGATCAGGGGCACAAGAAGGATCTGGAGTCTTGGATTGATTAATAAGAGCAGCAAAAATGTTTTTAAGTTCACTGTTCTTTGTGTGTCCCGTCCTCAGAGTCTCATCTCTTGGAACCCCATAGAGTGTTGGAACCCTAAATATTTGAGATGTTATCAGTATAACTAACCAATCACCAAAGAACAAACTCCATATAATGTATTCTGTCAAAGTATAATTGAAACGAAAGAACAATTTCAAAGCAGAGTTGGAGCTTATGGAAACAGTTGTACACGATGCTGAAAGATTTAAAATGTCAACTACACCCAGTTCTCTCATTATACTTAAAAAAGCCACATTCTCACCTATCACAAAATGCTTTGAAACGGCAAGGATTAATTGCTTTTGTTCACTTAAAAGCTTTAACACTATATTTGAAGGGGTATTTATGGCTTTTTCCCGATGAAGTTGAATCACATCAACAACTAACAGAACAACACTCAGTCTCAGAAATGTTAATTCAAGCAACTTCGGAAAGAACTCTTAAGAACAGAAGTACTATTGGTCGATGTCCTGAATTATGAATTACCTGGAAGATCTTAGAATCATCTCAATCCCGTCAACTTAGATACTAAACAAATAAACCCTGAAGACATATCCTTAATAAATTGGTCCTTATGATAATACAGCGATTTCCTATTGGTGTAAGCAGGTTCTAAATCATTTAAAGCTGGCCTTAATCTGAATTAATCAATTAAAAGGCTTTTCAGTTTTGGGCTATCCATTTAAAATCGGCTAGAACTCATGTTAGTAACTCCTTTTTTAGGCAATATTAAGATATGAAGCAGCTTTTAATTTCTTTTATGCTATTTTTTTGTTCCTCGCTCATTGTTTTTCCTTTATGCGAGGTGTTTTCAAGCACTTGAAACAAGAATTATCACTAGTTTCTGAAACCTTCGAGTCTCTTCTGAGGACATGAAACCCTTCTCATTCCCAAAGAATGTGTGGAGCAATTATTTGTGCCACCTTACAAAGAATTTTGGAAGGTAAAATCTTGAAATAACTACTGTTTGAAAGAAAGTGCAAAGCCCTGAAGTAGCAGGTACTAATCCTAAATCACCTATTTGATTGATGCACATCTCTTATAGGTGCTTTATCCAAATAGATTCAAATACTTAGCAAGCATGAAGCAAGACCCACCCCAACCCATCAGCAGATAATTAAGGAAAGTTATCCCAAGTCACCACATTTTATTTAGTAAACATATGGTATACTACCAACAGAAAATTAAAACAAAGTTATGAAGAGAATGCAAGTATAAGCACCTTCTGGCAAGAACTTGCAAAATGCAGAAGATGTAGTGACGAAGAATGACGTTGTTAAAAGCCAGAGGGCTCTCAAGCAAGCGTAAGAGGGTGACAAGTGTGTCACTTTTTACATCATTGTCACAATCAGATTGACTTGTCATCTGAGAGAGACGCAAGGCGCAGACACATAGTTTGGTTTGTCCTGAAAATAAGAATATTAACTGATTCAGAATGCATGGCATACTAAGCTGGATGAAGGTTATCAAAATAACCAATATTGAGGCATGTGATAACTACACGAACTATTCTATTGGACCAAATAAGGAATGGAATGGAAAATGTGAGCAACAAGAGAGTTTTGGGTGTAAGAAGTATATGAAAAAACCTCGCAGAGAGCTCTCATTGTTAAGGTATCTGATGAACAGTATCAGTGCTGCATCAGTTCCTTTACACTGAAATTCAAGTTCAAGAAGCGCTCTGCTAGCAGCAACTCGAATTTGCCACGTTTTTGAGGTCCGATATGGTTTAATAAGTTCAATGATGCGATCCTGGATATGTCAGCACATGCCATATTAGAATAGACTAGTCAAGCACACATCGTAGGGCAGGTAAAAACTTACAAGAGGTATGAACTCTGAGAGTTTGAGTGCCATTCGTGTCAGTGATTGAATACAGCTGATTGTCAAAATCCCATTGTGGCTTGGCATCAACCTGTTATTCACAATATCAAAACCAAAGAGTTTTACATAAACAAACGTGGTTTTGGAACTGACAATTAATGTGGTACCTGTCGAATTGCAAAAGACGATCAAGTCGTTTCAAAAGGGAGGGTAAATAGATGATACTCTGCCACAAGATCAACAAGCAGCAGAAATTAAAAATACAAATAAAAATAACCAAGCAACAGCATATTATAAAGATACAAATAACCAAGTCGAAGTCAATATGACAGACAAAAATAAAAAGGATGACAAAAACATAAAATAATTTTCTAAGGGGCACCAGTCATAATAGCACTAACAATATCAATAACCTCCCAGATTCTGGGTTCACAGGAAAGGGGTACACTTCATAGATAGTAAAGCATAGGAACTATTTAATTGTTATATTTCCAGATGAAGAGCCTATAAAAGGAGCTAGCAGCCGGAAACTAAAAATCTCAAATGGTCTTAGAACTTGAACGTGTTTAAATGCCTCCAACTTCCATACTATTATCCATATGACTGTAAAATTATATTAGGGAACTCAACAGTTTAATTAATAAAGGTTGGTATATGACTTCTAGTCTCTGAAAGCTGGAAACGCATCGTTCAAATAGGTTAACTAATTACAAATGCAGATAACAACAGTTTCACGACCACGTGTTTTTCTATAAAAGGTGAGAAATGCTAAGATCGTCTATAAAAGAAACTAGATCCATCACCGTTTTAAGGGCAAAAAGGAACATGGAGAGGAGACAGCAGTAACATCAATAACAGCGACATTATCAGGTGAATCAGATAATATACCTGCTGTCCAAATTCAAGCTCACCAACAGACTGCACCAATGCAGCTACCCAGAAAGCATCCGAGCACGTGTTCCCACTGTTATCATTGTACTACAAGCAAGATAGAACCCAAAAATTAAGTAAGAGAGTATCACTAAATTTGACATGATAGACACCAGGAAAAAAAGAAAAGGGCCAACAACAACAACAACGAATACAGTCCAAGTTGAGTGGACATATTTCCATTAAAAAAGAACTTGGCTGTTACTGATACAATTTTGGCCTCTTATCCAATTGTGGATAAATTTCCAAAATAGTGTAATCAATCTGACACGGTAAAAGGCCTGTACAATTACAAGTTTTTCACATAGAAGCTATTTATAGGGACATTGAAATTATGTATAAATAATCACTGTCTACCACCAAATTGAGGCCCAAAAGTGTGCAACATATTACCCAGCAACAAAGTCAATCCCGATATAAAAGAAACAACCACACACAAAACAAGGTTCTACACTTGATTTAGGAACCAACAAAGAAGCATATAAACCAAACATGTACGCAACACGCATTTCCTTCCAATCTGTTACCAAAATAAATAATGCGTCTTAACACAAGCATGCGCTCACACACAGACCCTTAAAAATGAGGAGGCAAGGCCACACCAAATTTGCAGCACTGACTGACTGTACAGAAGCAGCACAATTGAAAAACAGCAACATGTATAATCACACTTTCCTAGTGTACCAGGACTACCATTTATCATCAGAGCTACAATTGGATTATCTAACCACTCAAAAGTCCATTGAAAATCAATCACTCTATTATCATCAAACAAGAAACAGATACCTTCAAAAGTTGCAAGATAAACTCAACAGCTTCTCTAGGGCTTTTCTTGTCTGAAGATCTGACCATAGCCACAGCATGTGGTATTGCCTGAACATGAAGGGGAAAAAAACTAGCTGAAGAAATTTGAAATAATAATAGTTCAATGTCAATGGAAAAATAACCTGATAACATGTCTTCTACATTATTTACATCACCATAGAAATCCATTTAGTAATTTTTATTCATTAATTAGTGATTATGTCCTTCAGTTCAACGTTACAGTTTCAATAGTTTATCTGGCCAAATATAACCACTCTCTGATATAAAATCTTGTGGAGGAGGCAAAGTAGGTGAGGAGTGAGCTACTGTGCTTTATGTTAATAGGCAGATACAGCTTTTATCATAAAATACCCTGAGGTTTAGCCTAATTACCAAAAATTTCAGCTATCTTTCAAAATTACTAATACCCCTTGAGGCTTTTATTTACTTACCAAAATCCTCTCGAGGTGTAATTTGTAAAATAAAAACAAATATGAAGGGGATATTTGTAATTTAGGAATATAGTCGTGTCTTTTAATTAGACTGAACCCAAGGGTGTTTTTTGCAACTAACCTATATATAGAGATGTCAATAAGGGCCAGCCCTTGTCCTACCCTATAAATTTGAGGGTCGGGCCTATATTTCATAGGCCCTTATAACATGAGGGTTTATTAGCTGGCCATAATTAGCCCTAGGGCTGACTAGGGTTAGGGCTAGGCCAGCCCTTACGGCTTTTTTCTCAATAAAGATTTTGCATTTTATAAATTTATATATTTAAAATTTACACCTATAATACTGCCAAATTTAATATTTGGTCTCATATATCAATTATCATTTAATATTAGCAAATCATATCACGCCATTGTTTATTAGATTGTTGATGCTTTTTTATTAATTCATAAAAAGCCATATTTTCATTTATTTCTAGATATATCATGTCATTTTTAATAGTTTCTTTCCAAGTCTTATTAGGTCTTCCTCTGCCTTTATTAATTCATAAAATTATTTTTAAAAAAATTCTCATTTATTGTTAGTTTTTATTAGATTATATTATATCAGTATTTCATTTGGTTAGAAATATTAAACTTATAAAACATGACTTCATCAAAAATAAAATAAAATAAAATAGGGTCACCGTAGTCCAACCCTAGCCCTAGATTTTTTCAAGCCCCGAGAGCTTTTTAGCCCTTAGCCTTAAGAAGGGCTAGGGCCTTTTACGGCAAAGAGTAGGGTCGGGATGGGCTCTTATTGACATCTCTACCTATATATATCTATTAAATACATTGAATGGAAGACCATAAACAGACAAAAACACACACACATGAGAGAGAGAGAGAGAGAGAAATACTCATTTTAGTTGGAGCAAATGTGAAGTGTTGTTAGGCGCACTCGAGGCACACGGGGCGCGAAAAAAACGCCTCCGGAACTCCAAGGCGAGGAATGTTCCGTAAGCGCGTGCCTCTGTTAGATTGCAACTTATTTATTAACAACATAAAACACACTTTCATGTCATAGTCAACACTTTTAACCTTTTTTACTTTCAAAATAACCTGAAAAACTCCCAAAAAATAGAAATTAGGGTTTCAATTAATTAAGATTAAATTTAAGCCTTGTAGGTTTTTCAAATTTTCAGCTTATTATTCCTCTCAATTTAAATCATGGAAGGTAATAGTGGTTCAACACAAGCCGGACAATCATCAAAAGATGCGGCATGGGAACATTGTAGAAGGGTACGTCCGAACAATAAAAACGACTTGTAACTATTCTATTAAAGTTGTAAGGGGGTGTTTTTCAACATCTTGTTGAGGACTATCAACGCGTTACAAAGTGCACGAGTGTGGACCTCTTGTTAGTCAATCGATAAGAGAATATATGGATCAAAAGGCCTAAAAATAATATTTCCAATCTTGAATGCCGAATTTTGTGGACGACCCTTTTTGGTGATGATGTAGACTTGATAATATTGGAGCTCATACACCTCAAATGACAAATTTGTGAGTATGTCAAAGAAGAGCAAAGCAAATTGGTCAATGGACATGTATTGTCAAAAAAAGAGAGAGGCAAACCATAGTGAATGAGTCGCATGCTAAGGACTTGAGAGAAGAGGTTTGCATGGTCATTTGTGAGTGGATGTATGATACGGCAATTCCTTTTAATGCCGTCAGATATCCTAGTTTTCCAAAGATGTTGAACCTCATTGGCCATTATGGTATTGGTTTTAAAGGACCTAATTATCATAAGGTACATGTTTCTTTTCTAAGAAATGCGGTTGATGATGTGCTTGATAACTACATCAAGACTTGTGAGGAAGAATGAGCCAAATATGGTTGTAGTTTGATGGTTGGACACACAAAAGGCAAAGGACATTGATAAATTTTCTGGTGAATTCTCCGAAAGGTTCTGTTTTCCTCGAGTCAGTTGATGCTTCTGATTATTCCAAGACGGGAGACAAGATGTTTGAGTTGATTGATAGATTTGTGGAGCGCGTGGGAGAAGCAAATGTTGTCCAAGTTGTCATAGATAATGCAAATAGCAATGTACTCGCGGGTAAAAAACTAAATTACTTAATCTTTTGTCTTGTCAATTTTCATTTTTTTCTATATGTCATCTGGAAAATGTAGTTAACAATATATTTTCTAACTTGATTTGTGAGGAGATTGTTGGAAGAAAAAGGGCTCACTTGTAGGGGGATATGTTCAAGAGGCCTTTCCGTCCAACAATCTCCCGACAAATCAAGTTAGAAAATATATTGTTAACTACATTTTCAGATGACATAAAGAAAAATGAGAGTTGACAAGACAAAAGATTAAGTAATTTAGTTTCTTACCCGCGAATACATTGCTACTTGCATTATCTCATGCGATAACTGGACAACATTTG